>OMNN01061121.1:0-11323 GCA_900302755.1 Chromis chromis | reverse complement strand
TAATCTTGGGCTGATTGACATTTTTCACTATTTTATGACAAACAACTAATCGATTAATCTGAAAAACAAGCTAAATGAAATACTAACAGTTAGTTCGACAATCTCGTCCTCCTCCTCCTCCTCCTCCTCCTCCTCTTCCTCCTCCTCCTCCTCTTTCGGACCATCTTCCTCATCGTCATCAGCGTTTGCTTTAGGCCAGTACCAGTCTTCTCGAGGTACAGTTATGCCCTAAAATGAAAAGACATGTCAAATGAAGGATTCACACGTAGAAAACTCTACAGTTCCTTTATTGACGTAGAGCAAATTAAGCATTAGGGCATGTAATTTTTCTCTTTTCACAGCAGAGAGAAAGATTCGAGATAAAAAAAAACCCCAGCATTAGCACCAAGATGTGAAGATGATTCGAGGCTATGCTCACAATTCTTCCTACCTTCTGACTGTCGAGCTGTTCACAAGATCGCTGACTCCTCCTGAGGTCACCTTCAATCTTTCGTTCCTCCCTCTCCGTCCTTACTCTTGACCTTAAATGAACAAGCACAAGTTTACATACACAGCCTATAAAATAGTTTTATTATATAGGAAGGGACAATGTCACAGGGAGCTGCAAGTTTTACCTAAAATCTTCCAGAGATTTGGTCTCATTCTGTTGTTTGGCTCGTACTTTTTGCCGATAATATTCAAGTTCCTCCTCAGCTTTTCTTTTCTTCGCCTCTTCCATGCCAATGCCCCCTCTGTCTGATTGAATATAGAGAGAAAAGAAATAAACACAGTAATCCTTCAGCTGGACTGCACACAATATTAACAAATACACTTTAAATTAAAAAATGTACTGCCTACCTGTTTTGATATTAAGTGGAATTGGATCAACCCTCCCGGCTCCTGAAGACATAACAGAGTTTGGCATTAATACTTAGGATGAATGCAAAATAGATTTCAAAATAACAGAATTTATACTGAGCAAAAATATAACCATCGCGTGTAATAGTTTATTAAACTCTATCAATTATTTTTAACATTGGGGAATATTTACATTTATAGTAAGTATTTGTTGCTCCAACACACAGCATCTCTACAACAGAATGGATGTCGTGAAACAACAACGTACGAAGGAACTATATTGGAAATGATTTTGGGCAGATTTTGGACCATTAATTACAAACCAATAACAAAGGTGTCCACCATTTGTGGATGCTGCTTATGGAATGTTGTAGCAGTTTTCCTCAAGGGCTTGGGGAAAATGGTAGACAATTTGTGGGACAAGATCACGTTGCTGGACCCGTCCATCCAGAGCATCATGTGACAGATTGTCTGTCGCACCATGCTGTCTGAAACTATTGTTTTTTTAATGACAGATGGTGGAGTTGTGGACATTCAAGTGCCTGGCTACGATCCTACTTAACATACCACCAAAAAAGGCTGTTTGCATGCTGCGTTTATTTTTTTTGTTGTAGTAGAAAAAACACTTGCCCTTCTTGCCAAGGCCTTCACCAGCCTTGTAACCCATTTTCTGTAGAAGTGCAAATCCCTTGTTCTCATTGCTGATGGAGCTCTGCAAAGCTGCTTCTCTGCTTTCCTTCTCCTGCTCCTTGTAGGTCTTCTGACGGTTCTTGATGTTCGTTTCCTTTTGCTGTGCCTCCTTTTTCATTGCTTCTTTTACCCGCCTCACCATGCTGACACCTGGTTTCACATCTTGACTAACAGACAGGAGAACACAAAAACAATATGACTGGGTTGAAAAACAACGGAGTTATTCTAAAAGCAATGACTGAAACAGGTGACACTTCTCTGAACACTTATGAATTAACTTCACCGTTCTAGGACTGACATCACAGGTCAATAAACTACATCGTTGTTTCTAATTTAACAGCCTCGACGTCCTTTCTCTTCAGCAGCTTCGTAAAACACTTACATTTTACTAAGAAATGCATCGGACATGTAGTCCTCTTCCTCGTCAGACATTATGGAAGCACAACGGAGAGAAAATGTAGAAAAGAACAGCTACACTGCTTCAAAATTTAGCTGGTTGTGCATTTGTATTCGCTCCGTTGATGTTTGGTTCGTTCACAGATACATTCCGACTAGCTGCAAAGTGTAGTCTAAGGTTCCAGTTCGTTTTACAAATAATTCAGGGAAAAGTATTAATGCTGTGTGGCCGGAAACATTTTTAAAAAATATATACACATAATGTGACACAATGTTTGGTTATTATACTCAGTTTTACTGGTTAAGTTACAGTATTCGCACGGTTTCGCATCGGACAAACTTTAATGCGACACCGAAGATACTCGTCGTCATTCATCCTGGGTCATCGAAACACAGGTAGGATGGACAGTTTGCTCACGTATATCACATAAAACTAGAATGTGTTTATTTCTCAGGGGTTATTTGAGCAGCTGAATGTTTTTAAAGGTAACGACAGGCAGCTAAAGCCGTATTTGGGTGAGAGTGTGCAGCCGCAGTTTAGCTTGTTCCTTGGAGAAACTAGCTAGCTTAGGTTGCTAACCAGCTCGCCTGTCAACAGCTGGAGGCTGGCAGCTGTCAACACGGAACAGCAAAGTGTTAACGCTACACAGCGCTGACATTGAGTTTGATGCATTTTATCCGACACATAAGCTATAATTTTAAAGTGTTTAAAGCTTTGGACCTGAGGTGGGGCTATAAGCTGTGTGGGTGACACCTAGACTGATTGTTGGAGACATTAAACGACAATGTAGCCCCCTTGATATGACATTACACAGACGAGGGTGTACAGCTCGGTGCAAAGAAGTCCTCGCCATGGAGCTGGCTCACAGTCTGCTGCTCAACGAAGATGCTTTGGCCCAGATCACTGAAGCAAAGAGGCCTGTGTTCATCTTCGAATGGCTCCGCTTCTTGGATAAAGTCCTTGTGGCAGCGAATAAGGTAACCATTCCCATGTAGGCAGCGTTTTTCTGAGTGGGTGTCAGAGGAAGCAGTCTGTAACTATATTTTGTGTTTGAATGGCAGGTGGATGTGAAAGAGAAGCAGAAGAAGCTGGTGGAACAGCTGACAGGACTGATCAGCAGCGCCCCTGGACCACCAACCAGAAAACTCCTGGCCAAAAACCTGGCTACCCTCTACAGCATTGGAGACACCTTTACTGTTTTCCAGACTCTGGATAAGTGCAATGACATCATTAAAAGCAAGGATGACACACCAGCGTACTTGCCAACAAAACTGTAAGACCCCATATAATCACAGCAGTGTATGTTTTATTTGACTATTTTTGTACAGTAACTGTGCATATTGACTCTCTGTTTCAACATATACACATTTGCATTAAGGTATAAGCTGTTTAGGATTCTGCATTTGGAGTTTCAGGCATATCCAGTAGACCCACCTTCAAGGGCATTAGCAGTTAAGCCAAGCGTTAATCTGCAGAATGACATTTCATGTTTAAAAGGGGGGATTAAGTGTACATGAGTAGATATTATGCGGTGTTTCTTTCTCGCATTAATGGAACCTAAAAGTGGATGAAGCCACATCAGTGGTGTCCTGCAGGGTTTTATTCTTCCTTCTTGCTTCTGTAGGGATTCAGAGGGGATGTAGGGTTTCACATGGGGTTCAGGACCTCCTTGCTACCCACTAAGCAGCTGGGCTCTTCCTGCAGTGTTTTAAAGTAGATGATAATGTTTTTTGCAGCAGGGTATCACCAGTTATCCATAAAATAAAAGCCAGTCTTACAAAAGTTTATGGCAGTTCAGTTTCATGAGATAATCCAGTTTATATTTTCATTGAAATAATTCTGAATTCTCACAATGATTGCTGTTGTTTATCAAATGATTTAAGGTGATTTACAATTTCCTTTGAATGCTTACACTTTCCTTGCAGTGCTGCAGTGGCATGTGTTGGGGCCTTTTATGAGAAGATGGGCAGGATGCTGGGAAGCTCCTTTCCAGACACCATTAATAATCTTTTGAAGGCATTAAAGAGTGCAGAGGTATATATTTTTTTAGACATACATAACTGGGAAATGTAATAGTAGTGTACAAAGAATAGCATCAAATTGTACATTGGAATATAGGAACAGTAATGGATCATTAGAGATCTATTGTTCAGAAACTGACATGACATCTATTTTTATTCTTTTATCTCCCCTCTTATTTTATTGATATAGTCCCAGGGCAGAGGAGAAATCCTCCTCAGCCTGCAGAAGGTGCTCAGTGGACTGGGTGGAGCTGCAGCATCATGTCACAGAGATATTTACAAGAATGCCCGCTCTCTACTCACAGACCGGTCCATGGCCGTGCGCTGTTCAGTAGCAAAGGTTGGTATCAGCAAAACACCTACTGGAGCTGTAAAGCATTTAACAAAAGTATATTTAGGAGACATAGTCAAATGAAAGGATTCATCTTTATTATATCTACTTCTTTGTGGGGATATCTTGCACTGGTGGAGGATTCTTACAAATTGAGCTGGCATTATGTAGTCTAATCGCCACACACGTCTTGGGATTCTTCAGCAATACCCAAGACTGTGGGTGCATTCCAATATCTATACTATTATACTATATAGGATGCCAGACAAAGATTTAGTACTTCCTATTACAGAGTATGCCAAATGCAGTTTGCCAAAATACCAGGATGTCCTACTACATCCGGTTTTATTTTACACTATGCAAGCCAGCATGCTTTTCTGGCCATCCTGACCTCCAGTCCTCTGTGCGGCAGAAGATAAATCTCAGTGTTCTGTGCAAGTATAAACAAGCTTGAGCTGCCAAGAGCACACAGACAGATGACAGCTCATTTCACACGTCAGACTGCGACGGCTATATCAGTAAGATGTTCAAAGCATAAGGCTCAGTATTATGACAAAGCAGTATGTCCCATTTGTCTGCATATTGCATGCAAAAGAACATATTGCAAATAAAAAACAAACGCATGCAATGTGTAATGTAGCCTGTATCTTCTGTTCCTGTGAAAAAAATAAATGGACCAGAAGATTTTGTTTTATGATCACTGTTTAAGCTATAGTCTCATTTTCTTTTCTTTAGGAGATACGTAACACTGCAGAATGTTAGTAGGAGTAAACTGCACCGTTAGAAAACAACCCTGACTGTTATAATTTTGCTGTGTCATTTATGTTAACCAAACTCAGATATGTTGCGCAAATCCCCTCCCTTTCTTATTGTGAAAGATGATTTCCTGTTTAGAAAGCGTGACATAAATTGTACTGGTCCAAGTTGTGTTGTTAAGCTAATTATACATAAAATTAGTAATCACCAGTATGCCTGTATATAATAATGTAGTTATTAATTAGAACATCTTCATTCTTCTTGCTTGATCAGTGCCTGTTGGAGCTGCAGAATGAGGCAGTGTTCATGTGGACTACAGAACTGGAGAACATGGCCACTTTGTGTTTCAAAGCTTTGGAGGGTTCTAACTATGGTGTGCGGGTAGCAGTGGCCAAATTGCTGGGGACGGTCATGGCCACTGCCCTGATGCCCAAACAAGCAGCTGGTAGGTTAAAAAGTAGCTTTGTGTAGCTCATGTTTGGCTACTTTCATGTTATGTAGACTAGCTCATCGGTTTTTGTCCCTCATGGTCTCAATCCTGTTCTTCCACAGTGATGCGTCAGAATGTGAAGCGAGCCACTCTGGAGGAAGTGCTGGAGCTGATGGCCACAGGCTTTCTGCGTGGAGGATCTGGCTTCCTAAAGAGCGGCGGGGAGATGTTGAAAGGGGGAGGCTCTGTCAGCAGGGAGGTGCGGGTGGGCGTCACACAGGTGAGGCGTATTCACCGGATGTAATAGGAACAAGAGCCTGCGTTGTTGGATTCCACAGTCTCATGCGTCATCCTGCTTCATTTTCCTCAGGCTTACGTTGTGTTTGTGACGACGCTTGGTGGTCAGTGGCTGGAGCGCAACTTTGCCACATTCCTGTCCCACGTTTTGGACCTCGTGTCTCACCCACGGGCCACACAGACCCATGTTGAGGCTGTGTACTCTCGCCGCTGTGTCTCCTTCATGCTACGTGCCACCCTGGGGGGCTTACTTGGAGAGAAGGCACAAATTGCAGCCGGCAAAGAAATCTGCCAAGCCATCAGCAAACAAATGAGGGCTGTGGGTAAGGAGGATGGGGGGGAAATATCACGGTTCAGAGCATTGCAGAGTAAGTACTCATCCATTATTATCATTTAATTCACGCTTCACTCTCTTTCTAAACTTCCTGCATGGTTTGTGCTTGTGTTGTGTACATAGATGGCTTTCCTTCATTTTGCTTTCCTTCTTGCTTTCTACGTTTGCTTCTTTTGGATCACTGTCCACTCTATTACATCTCTCTAACCACAAACAGCATCTTAACGTCAGGAGCATCATCCATTGCCAGCTCAGCTTATGAATTACTCATGCTTGCAGGACTGCATAGCCTTTATAGTGTTTTGCTTGCAAATTCACATTCTGTTGTTATTGCCTTGCACTCCCTAAGGAGCAGATGACATAACTTTTTCCTCACTGTTGACATCTGGCTTACACCAACAGAAAGAGTGCATGTGCTACTAAATTTACAAACGCAAAGTAGGAAGAGGCTGTTTTCCCCCCACAGCAACAAAACATAATGTTTGCAAGTTTGCTGCACCAAATTTCCTTTTTTTCTGCTTTACATCATCACATCAATCATTTTTAAAATCACCTTTATCCCATTCAGAAAGGATGATTCTTACTCTGATTTGCTGTGCAACCTTTGTACTGATGTAAACTATGTCAAAGCGACATTATTTTGTTCATCTTGATGTTAAGACAAAATGAAAGATGTTGAATGTTGGTGCCTCTCAAGACATGATCCTGGGCTCTTCATTTTTTTACTCTATACTTGCTGCTGTAGTTTTTTCAACCAGCTAGATCAGGGATGGGCAACTCCGGTCCTCGAGGGCCATTATCCTTCATGTTTTAGATGTTTCCCTCTTCCAACACACCTGATTCAAATGATCAGGATCATTATCAGGCTTCTGCAGAGCTTGATGATGAGCTGATCATTTGAATCAGTGTGTTGGAAGAGGGAAACATCTAAAACATGCTGGATAGTGGCCCTCGAGGACCAGGAGTGCCCACCCCTGAGCTTAAGGCTTTCTTTAGGATGCTACTAGGACATATTGATTGCAAATTAAATAACTATTAAACATTCTGGTAATGTAACTTACCCGAAATTCATTTTTGACTTGTCGAAATTTACTTTCACATCTTTGCTGTCCTCCACACAGAACTCTATGAATACAGAGTCTCGTCTGTCATACCACTTCGCTGTTGCTGGCTGCCTGATGGCAAAGAGCAGAAAGAGGGAGTAAGTGACACTGGGACAATCAATTCACGCCTTACTCTAATCTCACATGGTAATTATTCAGGAACTGAGCGTTCTGCTCGTTAATATTAGGGTGGATGCTCTGCTAATGTGGCCCACGTGTAGGCCTATAGGGTGCAGTACATTTGAGGTCACGTTGAGGAAGGCGTCACTCATTCATTCCAAATTAGCATGAGAGCTTCTCAAGTATCCTTCATGTCTTTGCTCATATATCACAACGATTCTCAAAAACACCCTGAAGCAGTAGCTTTTTAATCTAGATAATGCACCTGTTAATTGTATATTACAGATTGTGCACATGTTGGAGCAACACAGATTAACACACTAAGAGGGAGCTGGGGAATACTACATTAAAAGTAAGCTGCGTGGCTATTTAGATGTGAACCACACTGAGGAGAAGTATTTTTGTTTCGAATAAGGGCAGCTTCAGTACCACTGACAAGTTTATGAAGGTTAGCGTTAGCTCACGTTAGCTTAAAGTGAAATCTTCCGAGCATGACACCATGCTTTTTCAGTGCTAACCTTACCCTTGGCATGTTGGCTGACATTAGCCTGCTAGCTAACGATAATTGAGCTGCTGCAAGGCGCATAAACTAAACTACATAACGTTACGACTTTAGACCCGGCGGTGCCACGTTATATTACTAGTGAAAGTTATTTGTCAGTTTATTTACCGACACGCGGCGCCTTTTAGTCTTGACAGTCGTTAAGTATGGCTACACCGCTGGTGCTAACTCGTGTGCTAAGTCAGTTAGCTAACGTTAGCTAGTTGATCCGCATTATAGCACACTAACAAGACTTGTAGCTAGTTAGCAGCGAGCGTCAACGACCATACAGTAAACCCCAGACTTACATCTTCACTGTTTTAGCGATTAAACTCCCTCGTCGGACCGCGATATGGACAACAGTGTTACCTAGCAGCAGTGCCCGGCAAAACTGATGACTGAAACCTAAACAGTTAACTCTAAGGTTTACAACAGATGCACTGGAGCCCCTCCAAACATCGCGTGTTTTTCTCGTTCTCCCGCTCGGAGCGTGAGCACGGAGCTGCGCAGGCCAGAGCCGCTGGAGATCATTCTAGAAAGACGGAGCAGATCCAGAGCAGCGCAAGAGCTCCACCAGCAGTGCAGCTCCACGAAACACCGAGAAACTGCCTGAGGAGGACGGAGAATACATCTGACTTATTTCAAAATCTCTTCTTAAAACTTCTATTTTTGTGAAAGTTTTTTGAACTGTCAAAATGTTTTTATTTATAGTTACTTGGACTTATTTATTTATAGTAGGCTACCTAATTTTACTTTCTCTCTGCTCATGTCCCTTTATATTATTATATAATATTATTTATTATTTTCATTATATTTTATACAGAGTGCATTTTATAATGTGTATTTATTTAATTCTTATTTGTATATACACCGATCAGACATAACATTATGCCGAGTCTTTCTTGTCTCACTCTTCTCTGGCAGAAACAAAGCCATAATTTGGATGCATTGTTGTGATCTTAAAACCTAATTTCCTTCCTAGGTGTTGTCCAGTTGACTAATTTTCACCTCCTGCCCTGATTGTAATTATGCCGTAGAGTTTGAGAATTGTACTGTTGAAAGTCTGGCTGAGCTTTAGATGGCACACATGTAACCAAAAGAAGAAAATATGGATCAAAGTGACTTTTAAAACATTGCACAATACAGTGTCTACATACACCGATCAAGTATAACATTATGACCACCTGCCTAATATTGTGTTGGTCCCCCTTATGTTGTCAAAAATGCTCTGAACCATTAACAAGAGGACCTCTCAGGGTGTCCTATGGGGTCTGGCACCAGGACGTGGCAGTGGATCCTTTGGGTACTCTGGCTTGTGCAGTGGGGCCTCTGTCAATCAAGCTTGTTCTACTGCATCCTGTTGATGCTTGATCAGAATGGGGTCTAGGAAGTTTGGAGGTCAAATCAACATCTTGGGCCATTGTCATGTTCCTCAAGATGTTCCTCATTGTTTGATGTTTTTGCCATGTGGTGGGGTGCATTTTCCTGTGGGGGTAGGCCAGTGACATTTGGGATTTCCATTTGCATGAGGGAGTGTGCTTGTTCTGGGACAATGTTTATTTGGGTGTCTAAGTCTCATCAACACGGATGCCAGAATCCAAGGTTTTCCAGCAGAACACCACATAGTACCAATATGATCAATGTTATTCACTTCACCTGTCAGTGGTCATAATATTGTGGCTAGCAAAAGTCTGACTGATGCAAAAAATGAGGACAAAGTTATGTTTTACTATGTATTAATAACTTTGCCTAACAAAGAGACACACACACCGAACCAATATACTCAATGAATGCAATTGTATTTTTTTTCCAGTATTTCTCTCAGTCTCTGTCTCTCCTTTGCTCTCTGTCTTACTCATCGCTCCATGGACCACATTCGCTCAGTAATTACATTTCAGCCATTATTCTCGGCTGACATTTCTGTACAGTTAATCATGCCCATTTTGCCATCACGCACAGGTCAAAGTGTGTGAATGAGAAGAGGGTAAGTATGAGAGGGAGAGAGGGAGAGAGAGAGAGAACTTAAAAGGATGAAATTACATGTGAATCATGCACACCTGTCATGATGTCTGCTGTGAGCAGGCTCTTGACTGCATGTGTGTGCTGCCGTGTTTGCATTGACTGTGTGTTTTAGTGTATTATTATCTTTATTTATCCACTTAGAAATGTGTGTTTAATCTATGTATCGCTGCATATGCGCACCGTACTTGTGCCGTACACGTGTTTGTTTGTCCTTACACTTTGTCATGAGACATTATATGACCAACATAATGATGTGTAAAAGCGATGATGTGCAACCACTCGGTCTCACTAGGAGGGTCACAACGTTTGGCCTTGGTTGCACTTTTGCAACACACTTGTTTCCGTGCGTGTGTTTATGTGTGTGTGTTCCAAGCCAATCTGGCTGGCGTCTGCTCACTCCTCTATCCACTGCAGGCCGTCTGCTGTCTTTTATTTCTGCTTTAATGACCTATAAAGGGACTGTTACTTTTTAAATAAACCATAAAGCAAGGGTCATAAAAGAGGAGTGCAATGCTGGGCACAGGCCAAGCACTGAGAGAATGGTGTGTCTCAGTGTATGTATGCTTGGGTGTGTGCAATGCGAGCATGTATGTGTTGGCAAAGGTTACCAATGTGCCACAGCACATCAAGCTGAACCTGCAGCCAAGTAGATCTCACAGTCTGAGAGCACTCCGGATCAGCTACATGTTAAATGCGAGTCTGTAAAATGATGAACCTACATAAGTGGTAACCTTGCTTCACATAGAGATGAGTGGGTGGGTGAGGAGCAGGTCCAAGGCTAGAGCTTTTTTTTTTTTTTTCCAAGTCACTGTCTTGGAGCTGCTGTAGTGGGTGTAGAAAGAAGTAAGCCTGGGGCGGCTTCTGTAGTGTTTCGTACATTGAATAAACCCCTTTATAACAACTTGTATCACGGAAGATTCTTTTATATTCCCACGACTGACACAGGAAGCTTATGAAAGTGCTTAGAGATGCTGAGAAGTGGTTGAGGCAGGTTCAACCAAGCACTACTGACAGTAATATATGGGTCTTAATAGGTGCATGCTGGTGATATCTGCAGGAGGTGTAATTTCAGTAATGCTTGTGACAGAAAAAAAGCCCCCCCCAAAAAAGTTTAGAAAATGGTAAAGTGCCTGTCTTAGAAGAAAGGTCTTTGCACCGTGCATATTTACGTCTTAGTTAGAGGAATGTGTGGGTGCAAGTCATCGCTCCCTGTCTCTCTCCTCTACCACCTCCTTATGTGCTGCGATTCCAAAGCCGAACATAAAAAAGGGGGGGAAAAAAATAATTGCCCGTTTTAGCAGAGTGTAACGTCGAAAATGTGTGTCGCTCATGCAGAGCTTCAAACAGGCTCGGCGAAGAACAGAGAGCAAATCTTAGCACGCCGCGTTTAGGACATCAAACGGGCCGCAATCAACCGCTTCGCAGAGAGGAGGAGGAGGTGGGG
>OMNN01061089.1:4533-17667 GCA_900302755.1 Chromis chromis | reverse complement strand
AGAAAAGTCACATTTCTTTTTTTTTTTTTTTTTACTTTAATTTCTGTTCCTCATGTTTAAAGTGACAGATTTGAATCCAAATGTTGTAGAGTCGGTGAAACAAGATTTTGTTGTCCTCCTCTACTTAATGTTAAATCACAATGCTCATAACGAGTTCTGGTGCAAATAACTGAGCTCCCAGTACTTCACTGAGTGATAATACTGTATATTAATATCATATTGACGGCTCAAGTTTTGGTGTTGACATAGTTTGAGACACAGAGATACAGTCGATCACACCTTCAGAGGAGATTTTTGATCTGATGAGTTTGGATGTGACTTGTTTCTGACGACCTGTCACACAGTCAGCTCCTAACCTCCTCTGCTGCTGACACCATCAAGATCTGAGAGCATCACACACCTACACACACTCACATCCACACAAGTAGCATATCCAGTGAATATATGAATTTGCAAACATATTTGCATACTGTATGTACAGGAGCACAGCAAAACATGGAGCAACACAGGATAAAGTTCTTCAAATAGATGCACTTTATTCATTTTAAACACACACGCAGGCACGCTCACACTGTGTTACTGTCATCTACTGTTGTCTTTAACTCACTGAAACAAAGAACCATGTGGCTAGCAACAAAAGCTTTGTTATTGTGAGAATTCAGGTTCCAATTTGATTTCCATTTAAAGACTGTACACAGCTCTTTTAGATCTAATTCCAGAAACAAGAAATCATAAGCTGTGCCACATTAGGTTAAGGTCATTTTCCCCCTCCTCGTTACATTTACACGTGACAATCATGTAACTCATTGCATTAAACGATTTTGCTTAAAATGCACCGCTCTCCCTGGCTTGGTTGGGTTCAAAGGAGCCTTTTCCTTATACTGGTTATTTCATCAATGCTACACTGTCCAGCAACTGCAGCTTCCGGTGAAAAATGGAAATAACCTTCTTTGAAGTATTTGAAGAAGAAGGGTGCTCCTATCAAGTTCTTTGGTAGATCTGTTTATCCAAATTTATAATTGTTTTCTAAATTTTCTTATTTTTTCTTAAATACCATTCAATAATCAATTACTTGATAAACAAGCTTTAACACGATACTTTTCCTGTGCTGGTAATGTTGTGGGACATAGTCAAGGGACATATGAAGTTAGCTCTGTTGCATATGCCACTGGAATATAAGAACGCCATCCCATGGTGGCTTGTCCTCCAGCAAACAAGCTCTGGCTGGAGGTCATTAAGCATCACATAAGATTTTGTCATGGTGGCCTGTTGCTAACTAATCCCCCACAAAGCTCTTTGTTTGCCAACACGGAACTGCCCAATAAGAGGCTCTGCCAAGTGGTGCAACACTGTACTACAGCTAATCTATAAGACGCACATTTTCTGACATGCATGTAGACAATACAGGTTTTTGCAGTCTGTTGGAGACTGGTGAGCCACGGTACAGCCTACCTTCTCCTCACTACATTTCAGACAGTGCCCTGAGCTTTACAACAAGGTTTGTGACCACCTATGTAACATTAAAGAACATTTTGTATGCAGAAATGCATTGCAGAGGTATTCTGTTGTCAAGGATATACACTGGATTAAATGTAATAATTTTAATATACTTGAAGTGTGTTATAGTTAGGAAAATGGTATCAGATTGGCAGATACTAAATAATAACTCGGATCGGGGGAAAATAACTCTGTTGGTTATATTGCTGTTTCTGTTAAAAACAGAATCTGTGGAGTGGTGTCAGAACAGAGAGAGCTTACTACACCTCTGTAGTTGCTGCTCATCTCAGCTGTACACCCAAGTTTCTTACTCAACTGCTGGCAATTGAACAAGTCTGATCCATCAAGGCCCCACCCTGCAACCCTTAGGGCCCAAAGGATCCGCTGCCAATGTCCCAGTGCCAAACACCAAAGGACACCCCCAGAGGTCCCATGTCAGAGCTGTTTTGGCAGCAAGAATGTGGCCTCCACATTATTAGATAGGGGGCTTTACTATTCTGCTGATTGATGTATGGAAAATGAATAGAAGTGAAGTTAATATCACACCACACCACACTAAGTGGGTCTCCCGCCAGAGGAATCAGGATTCAGACTTATCTGAGCCAAACAAATGGGATGTTCTATTTGTTTATGAAAATGGGCCAGCTCAGAGAAGCACTGTGTGAGCAATGCAGCTGTCTGTAACAGGTGCACCGTTACAGTCATACTTTTGGATGAATGTGATGCATTTACTGCATCCCTAACAGGTAATTTTACCACAAACAGATCAACATATAAGTGTATCAAAGCAGCAGCACCACAGTGTAGAGTTATAGGCATATCTCCCAAAAAGGAGGCAGGCTGCTGGTTGCCATGACTACAAAGAGTTTTTTGGCAAAGAGAGAGAAAGGGCAGGGTGGTTAAGCTCTCATCACAACCAGGTCAAAACCATTTTGGAAAATTGTTTATCTTGTGCCTCTGACAGCGTTCCATCCCCATGTAGTTTTTGAACATGCAGTCTACTAAGTCTGCTGGTCTCTCAGCAGTGATGAAATCATGTTGCATTCTCTCCCTATGGTAATATCAGGCAGGATAAACTAATGAGTCGAAGCAATGGCTTGTGAAACAAGTCACACCTATCATAATTCTCTTCTCTCAAGTTACTTTCTCTGTAAATACAATAAGGCCTACTCCCCTGGAAACAGTAGCATGAAGTCCTCTTTGTCTCTAAAGGAGTTGCAACTGTGGACCTCCTCGTAGTTTCAATCGTAGCATCTGGTTGAGTTAGTTTGAATACGTTTCACCTCTCATCCAAGAGGCTTCATCAGTTCTAAACTGACTGGTTGGGAGTCGGAACCCCCAGTTATATATATGTTTTCAGTAAGTATTTCCTGACATGTAGAATGTACATCTCTGAAATTTGTTCACGTAGACCTTAAACTTGTTGACAGCAATGAGATGATCACCGAAGTTGAGGCAAAATGACAGTGGTTTAACTCAGAGTGAATGTTTGAATGGAGTGAACTGTAAGCAGGACAAGAAAGAAAGATAGATTGAACTTAAGCTAAGTTTACCTGGGCAGTGTTGTTAATTGTAGTGTAATGTAAGAAGGTTGCTTATGTTTGTACTGGGCAACTGGTTGGGAGTCGGAACTCCCAACCAGTCAGTTTAGAACTGATGAAGCCTCTTGGATGAGAGGTGGAACGTCTTGGAGCTAACTCAAGCAAGTCCAGATGCTACGGTTGAAACTACGAGGATAACCATGACCTGGATGACTGAGGACCTTCACAGACATGCAATTGTGGATAAACACTATCTATTTTAACTAATAACACATAAAATATTGTTTTCCCCTTGTCCATACTGAATACAACATTCAAACACCCACAGTGCAGCCTGGAAAAAAGTGTGTGAAAGCCAAAGCTAGTAAAAAACAAACTGGAGTCAGGAGTTAGTAAGCCTGGAGTCAAACAGTGAAAGCAGATTTAAGGTGGTTAGAGCTACTCTACTGACTTTGCTATCCACAGGAAACATCTGCTGATGTAGAGCATGACTTACTTTTAAGAATTGTCGATTTCCCTATAGCTGGAGGGTTACACAGTGTGTCTAACTGTGGACTACTGAATGTTTGAGATGGCTGTCTGTAAACGGAGATAATCTAATCTTCTGTGGCTATTTTCCATATATTTGAGAACCCAGCTATGATTGCTCCAAAAACTAAATGCTCAGTTCGGTAAGAATATGAACTCTGCAGTAACAACTAAAGAATCACTGGAGATGGTTAACATCTCTGCTCACTAGTCTACTGTGTACTTTGCCTTTATTTTGGGTCTATTTCCTCCATGCAACTGTGTACCAAAGAGTGCCTGATTACTTCACAACACTACTGGGAAATGTGTGGAATCATGAAACCAAGGATGAACTGTTTGGGTAAAACTTATGGCATTACATATGGTCTTTAAAGGCCACTTTTGGATGAGAGGAAACATCTTCAACCACCAGTTCAACAAAAGTCCAGTTGCCTTCTACTGAAGCATTTAAGCTTATTTGCAAAAATGCCTAGAAACTGTCCACACTGGTGTGAACAGTTTACCATTTAAAATATTAGCTGGATCAATGTGAATAACATCGACATCTATGGGTGTACAGCTGAGATCTACTGCTACTGGAGGTAAATGCAGAGTGGCGAGGTGGAAGGGGCCTGAGGAAGCTGCCAGTCCGGGATGAGACCTAAGGGGATCCAGTCTGTCCTCTAAATGTCCCTCCAGTTGGACGCTTTTTGGTCCTGTACTGCTGTTGTTCTATTATCTGTTGGAAACAGCCAGATTACTGTGCAGGCCTTAAGGGAGGCATGACCTTTTCCTTCAGCACACACACACACACACACACACACACACACGCACAAGAGCACGTACACACACACACACACACACACACACACACTCACGCACAGGCCTTATTCATCGTAGAAGGATTGGACAGTTGAGAGGGATAGGCAGGGATTGGGGGAGCCGCTCTCTTTTCCTTTCCCCTCTCACCCTGTGTTTGAGGGGAAATATGGTCACTGAGACAGAGCATGGTATATGGAAAGTAGTTTTAAGCTGTTAAGAAAATGTTACAGTGTAAAATAAATCAGCAATAACAGGACAGCAGACGGTAAAGCCACCCCAACTCCTCGGTGCTGAACTTCAATGCTTTAGCAAACGCTGCATCAACCACAGTAAACCTTATCAGGAAAAAGACACTGGCTAGGAGACAAACAGTCAGCAAACAAGTTGAAGTTGTCTATGTTCCTGGTCAATTACTCCACAGTCATGGTAGATTACTTTAGAACATGAACACTACATTTGTAACTACTGTTACCAAGTCATTGTTGCAAAAAATAACTTTGCAGTCCTGTCTCATAGTATTAAAATCACTGTGTACTATATTTTTGTCCGATAAGCCTTCAAACTCATGGGATTCATCCTGGACTACTTTTAAATACAATGCAGGTTTCTATTAACCATGGCTATGATCTTCCCGTAACCTTAAAGGGGAACTCCAGCAACTTATCACATCAAAGACTCTCTACCAAATGCATTGGTAATCCATCCAGTGCATGTTGAAGTGCTTCAGTCTTGACCAAAAGGGTATATATTTCAAAAACCCCTACACTAAAGTGGCTAAAAATAGTCCAATTAGATTTTAAGTAAGAATCTGCCATAATCATATTCATATTTATCACTCCTGCCTGTAATTTAGGCGTTAAAGCCCAAGAAAAAGTGAAGGATTAGAGGTGATTAAAGCATGGTGGTGAGAGTGATGGTGTCTTTAAAAAAACAAAAACAACTTATCCCCCAAGTTGAACGTACCCAATTTGGTGTGTATATCCATGAGGAGATGCAGACAGAGATTTAAGTAAATGAGGAGTCACTCGAAATAGCTGAAATAATCCAGAATTATAATTTGAATGTGCTATATTATCAGTAGAGGTCCTGCACTGTACATGTTATTCAAGTAGAAGAATGGAAGTATGACCAGGCAAATGTACACTCACTGGCCACTTTATTAGGTACACCTTTTTAATTGCTTGTTAACACAACGAGCTAATCAGCTAATCACATGGCCGCAACTCAATGCATTTAGGCATGTAGACGTGGTCAAGACAACTTGCTGAAGTTCAAACCGAGCATCAGAATGGGGTAGAAAGGGGATTTAAGTGACTTTGAACGTGGCATGGTTGTTGGCTGCTGATCTACTGGAACAACCATCTCTAGGGTTTAATGGTCCGAAGAAGAGGAAATATCCAGTGAGCAGCAGTTGTGTGGACGAAAATGCCTTGTTGATGTGAGAGGTCAGAGGAGAATGGGCAGACTGGTTGGAGATGATAGAAAGGCAACAGTAACTCAAATAAGCTGGCCGTTTGCCTAACAGTAGACTGGTGAATGTCTAAAGTCTTTGAAATCACTTTGTAACCCTTTCCAGCTTTATGTAAATCAACAATTCTTGATCGTAGATCCTCTGAAAGCTCTTTTTGGTGAGGCATGGCTCACATAAGCGTATTCTTCTTGTGTGGAGCAAACTCAAAAAGTTTGAGTGGTTTTTATCAGTCAAAGTAGCTCTAGTCCACACCTCCAAACTCATTTTCCTAACAAGACTCCAGGTATGCTAACACCTGACTCCAATTAGCTTTTTTGAGGTCATTAACTCAAGGGTTCACATACTTTTTCCACTAGCTCTATGAGGTTTTTATGGTTGTTCTCAATAGACATGAATGATCAGAATTTTTTAGTGTTTTTATTTTAGGCACATTATATTTGTCAATACCCTTGACTTAGATGAAGATCAGATCACATTTTATGACAAATTAATGCAGAAAACCATGAAATTCCAAAAGGTTCACATATTTTTTTCTTGCCACTGTATATTATTAGGTAAGTATTTCACAATGTGTCAATCATGTGTAGACATTTCACTGCTATAATTGACTGAGGTGGAATAATATTGATTTTTAATGGTTTGTATATATTGTACAAATAGCAAGATAACACCAAACGTATTGGAATTAATAAAGGGAAAGTTGACAACCTGGAACCACAGAATGTTTGAAATTTGCATTAAAAAATGACAAAACTGTGTACAATACACAGTTTCATTTGGCCACTTGTCCAGCACCATAAGTACTTGTTGGTTGAGAAAAAAACATCCATTTGATAATGTTAGAAAAGCAGTAAATACTGCAGCCGTTGTTGGACAGGAGCATGTCTGTGACTTTTTGTCTTAGCATTACTTTTTCTGTTCACTTAATGCAGGCCAGGAGTAATCGTGATATCTGATCAAATAAAGACAGAGACAACATAGTGAAGACAAGAAAAGCTGAATCAAAGTTCTGCCCTTTTTTGAAGTTCTGTCAGATTTGTAGACTGATACAGATAGTTGAAAGCAGCGGGTGACAGATGAAACAGATACATCACTGCATATTCAACGTGCCTCTGATCTCTATTTGTGTGGTGTTAATTAACTTATGTATGTTTCCTCTCTCTCTCTCTCTGTCTCTCTCTCTCTCTGTGTGTGAGTGTGTGTGTCCTTTGAACTTCCACTTGTATATGAATCATTTATCACAATATCACATTTGTAATAAGGTTGCTTTATTTTTGCCACCATCACCACAGGAAAAATGTTGAACTGCAGTTTCAGCTTCAAAAATGACTTTACAATAATATGTATGCCATGCCATATCTGTGCTCATGTACAGTCTGTACAGACACAAATATAAAAACCCTATACTACTAAGTGTGGGTTTAAGCACATCCTCATGAGAATTTTTATTTTAATTTTTTGCTCACTTCTTAAACAAACAGTTAAGTCAACTTTACCCTTGTCACTCAAATGTTGACCAGAGAAAATACAAAATAATACCTGTTGCCATCTATTAATGTTATATTAGGTGTTTGTTCATTAAGATAAACAGCAGGTTGAGTGAATCCTCAAGTCAGTGCCACTGCAGATGAAGAGGAAACAACAGGATGACGTAACTAACAAAGTTCCAGTCCAACCTCTCACAATGAATCAGAGAAATTCAGTGACACTGTTGTTAACAAACCTAACCGAGATGAAGCACAATGATGCTGCATGTATTTTGGGTATAGTAGTACTGGGTGGCCTCTTCATTGAATATGCCACACTCAGCAACCTTCCGAAAACTGTAGTGTACAGGGAGCTTCGGGGTGGAAATGTTAAATAAAGACAAATAGCCTCTCTGGTGCAACTATTTTTAAATTACAACCTGCAGATTCATCAACATGTGTGTCCTGTGGTCTTCAGATATCAGATGGATTTTCTTACAACTACTGAGTGGGATTTACTCCGTTTGGACTTTTTTGTATTGACAAAGCAGTATTTTCAGCTGCATCAAGATGGAAGATATTGACTTTTTATTGCTGTTTCTGTAGTTACGATACTATGTTGACTCAATATTTAATGTTTTAAACAATAAAATATAATTGATTATGCACACATGTAAATAGGACCTCTGTTGATTTAGTTGTGCCTTTTAGCAATGATTTCAATTCCAATGAAAGAAATGTTAATCTTCGTTTAAGACAGGGGCAGGCAGTATTTATACTATACTAGTATATTATTTTAGTCATCATTGAGAAAGTTTGTGGTTCAAGCAGGAACGCAGCAACAACAACAAAAGCAATCATGCATTTTGGTTCTTTCATAGATTTATTATAGGTCCTCTGAAAAAATGACATAAATTCCTGGGTAAAAATATACATACAACAACATGAATTGTCAGTTTTGGTAACGTAGAAAGTTGTGTTAATCAAACTGTCTTAATGGCATGGCCTCTTAACTTCTCCTGAGTGATTACAATTGACTGCTGAGCCAATTTAAATTGGGCCCATTTGATATGCTTATTACTCTCAGCCACTAACGCTACAGTGGGAAAGTCTGAGGAGCTCAGCAAAGATTTGAAAAAGCAAATCACTGATTTGAACAAGTCAGGAAAGTCACTTGGAAGCATTTTACAGCAGCTACAGATCCAAAAATTATCTGTGCAAACAATTGTTTTTAAGTATAAGTGCATTGTACAGTTGTGTCACTGCCACGATCAAGAAAATACAAATCCCCAAAAATCAGGTCTGCAATAAATTACAAGCTACCTGGAACACAGGTGTCTGTGTTCACAGCTAAGAGGCCATTCAAGAAGGAAGTCCTTCCTCTAAAAGCAGCACCGCAAGACTCTTGGGTTTTAGATGCAGTTGGGTGTTCCAACAAGACAATGAAACCAAACCAAAAATGGCCAGAATTAAGGTTTTAGTCTGACCTTCCCAAAAGACCTGACTTAAAACCCATCAAGAATTTCTGGACTGAAGAAACAAGCATTTGCCAGAAAACCAAGAATTTTAGTTAACCTGTACCAATTCATTGTAGAGGAGTGGTCAAAGATACAACCAGAAGCTTGTGGACACCTACAAAAAGTGCCTGGTTTAGGTGAAATGGCCAAAGGAAAATGAACCAAACATTAACATTAACATTGCTGTATGTATATTTCTGACTCAGCAGATTTTGTCAGAAGACATATGCATTTTGGTTCTTTTATAGATTTATTATGATTGAAACACATGCATCTTTGTTTAAAGAAAAAAAAACAATGATCCCATCATAGTTAGAGGAGTAATTGGAAACTCAAGACTGCCATGATGCATGTAGCCTTTACAAGTGTATGGAATTAAAATGGTTTCTGTAAATCTTGAGCATCATTCTATTACTGCTGTGCAATTAGTGTTAGTACCGAGTTTGCTTTTGTTGATGTGACAACAGATTGCTTCAGAAATAAGTATGTTTCTGAGATATCTATTCTCATTGACTTTACAATGTTGCATTGATTTGCCCCTCTTCTTCCATCTGTGTATTTATGAATGTTTCTGGCAACACAGTCTGAGCCCATTGACGTTGACCCGGACTTGTTTACGGCAGACCGCCGTAAACAAGTCCCTTAGTCATCATTTTTCACTCTTTTCACTCAAAATTTAACTGTTTTGTTTTTTTTAATCCAATGAAATTTGGATAGTGTTCAGAACAGTGTTTTCACAACATTTCACAATATTTTTACATAATGGAATATAAAAGGTAAAAGGTAACAAGATTAACAATACAAGGTAGGTTGTGCTTTTCAAACAATATTTATGTCAAACATTTCAAACTATATTTACAGTATATTAACAGTTATGGATGGTTCCTCATTCGTTCAGACCATTCGGGAATTTTGTCTCCAGTTTTTTTATCCAGAGGTATTCTTGTCTTCGTCTCTGGTTGGTCGTCCATTGTGGATTGTGTTGTAGTCCTGTGATGAGTAGATTTTGAGTTCCATGTTTGGAGAAATGTTGAACCAGGTGAGTGTTGTGTTTGAGGCCTTTCTTAATGTTGGAGGTATGATGGCTGAGGCGTGTTCCAATCGAGTTTTTTGTTTCGCCCACATATTTCATGTGGCACTTCTTGCATCTGATGAGGTATACACAGTTGTTTCGGTTCAGTGGGATGTTGTTGGGCAGGTTGTAAGTGGCTTTGGAGGTTCTGTTTTTGGCTGTTCTTGGTGCTTGTGGGGACCATGGGGCGGGGGAGTTTGGCCCGGACCAGGATGTCTTTAAGGTTGGGGTTCTTTTTATATGCGGAAATGATCTTGAATTGTTCGGGGATTAAGGTTCTTCCAGTGTCTCCAAGAAGTTTTTCTTGATGCGGTAGTTGACCTGTACCGCGTGTGAGGAATATGTTGTTGTGAGTGGTATGATTTGTCTTGTGTCTGGTGTTGTGTCTGTTGTTGAGTCAGAAGGTTCCGTTCCAGTTTTGTAAGTCTGTTTCCGTAATGATCTTAGGAAGGTTCTCTGGTAGCCTCTTTGACGTAAGGTTTGGAAAAGTTGTTTCGTTGCTTGGTTCCCGTTTTCTTTTGTGGAACAGATTCTATCGAATCTTATGAGTTGTGACTTTAATATTCCTTTAAATGTGTGTTTGGGGTGGAAACTTGTCTTGTGCAGTAGGGCATGGGTGTCAGTCGGTTTGAAGTAAATTTTAGTGTCGAGAGTGCCGGTGTCTGCGAAGTTTGGTCCTTTGTATACAGTCGTGTCCAGGAAATGTATTTCTTGTTTGTGTGTAGTTGGGGTTACTTTGATTAGGTCATGGTGTTCATTAAGGATCTCCACAAATCGGAGAAAGTCTTCTTCAGTGTGGGTCCAGATACCCCACATGTCATCCAGGTATCTGACGTAGTGTTCTGGTCTTTTTTCACACTTCTGGAATGCGGTCTCTTCCCAATCAGCCATGTAGATGTTGGCATATGCAGGGGCAAAGCGTTTGCCCATTGCTGTTCCTTTAATCTGCAGATACCATTTTTCATTGAATTTGAAGTCGTTTGTGGTTAGGCTCAGGTTTAGTAGTTCCAATATTTCCTGGTCTGGTCTGTTGTCTTGCGGGTATTTGTGGAACCATTTCTTGATGGCGGTCATGCCCAGGGGGGTGTCGATATTTGTATACAAGCTGTTTACGTCCATTGTAAAGAAGATGCAGGGTTTTGTGATTTTTATGTTTTTTATGTGCTGAATGAAGTCTTGAGTGTTTTTGATGTAACTTGGGTGTCTGTTTGCTAATGGAGTTAGGAAAGAGTCCAGGTATTCTGCTATACCGTAGCTCTCGCTGCCGCAGTCTGAGACTATTGGCCTCCCTGGTGGGATCTGATGTGGTATGGTCCATGTCTCTGGGGGCTTGTGGATTTTGAGTAAGAGGTAAAAATATCTCGGTCTTGGGGTGTCTTCTCCTTTTAAGTAAGTTGTCTGGTTTTTGGTCAGTTTTCCCTTTTGTTGTAGTTGGTCCAGTATGTTTGAGATGCGTTTGCTTGTTTCGTTGTAAATTGGTTCTGTTAGTGGTCTGTAGTAGGTCTGGTTTTGTAGTTGTCGTAGAGCCTCGTGTATGTAGTCCGTCCTGTCCATAATAACTGTAGCGCTCCCTTTGTCTGCAGGTTTAATGACTATACTTGTGTCTTTCAGTAGTTGCATTAGTGCCTTGTCTTCTTCTGGTGTCATATTTGGTTTGTCTGGTCGTTGTTGTAAGTTCCCAATTGTCTGTTGGTCTTTTTGAATTAGGTCTAGTATGGGTTTCGGTAGTTTAGTGGGGTCTGGTTCCCAATTGGATGCGGTTGTGAAGGGTCTTCGGTTGGTGGTGGTCGAAGGTCCGAAGTAGGTACTTAGTCTTAGTCTCCTGTGGTAGGTTGCAAGGTCTGTCAGAATGTGGTTGCGTCTTTGGATAGTCTGTTTGCAGGTAGGTACAAAAAATAGTCCTTTTGTTAGTAGTTGTCTTTGTGTTGGTGTCAGTTGAAGTTGTTTCGATAGGTTGATAACCTCTTTGTCTTGTGTTGTTGTTGTTGTTGTGCTATCCCTCTTGGGGATAGCGTTCTTTACCCTAAAAAAGACTTCCAGGCTAGACTGATTTGAGTTGCCGTTTGGGGGGTCCAATGTATCTTGTCCTTTTCTGTTTGGAATAAGTGTTGTTCGATACGTGGTATTGGTTTTTCGGTTTCTCTGATGAGATAGTTGAGGTTCCTGATGTCTTGGATTTTCACCGGTAGGGTTTTTGTGAAATGAATGAGTGGGATGCTGATTTCAGCTTGAGGAAAGGCCTTTTTTGCAGCCCATACAGAATGTGTATATATCCGCCAAAATGGGATTGTGTATTAGTTTATGTTTAGACATGACCTCCATCACACATTTTAGTTTTAAACCTTTTAAAAAAAAACAATGGGTGATTTTGTTGTTTCTTTCTTCCACAATCCCTGGAGCTCTAGATCCTGAAGTCACCCTTCCCACCCGCCATCTTCGTCCCTAACATGACTTCCCACCCGCCATCTTAGTCCCTAACATGACTTCCCACCCGCCATCTTAGTCCCTAACAGGTCTGCTGTTGGTTTGTTGTATCCCATGTGGTTGGCACGAAAGCCTCAGGTTGACGGGTGGGCGGCTTCCTGGGTGGGTGACTTGCTGTTTGGTGCACTTTGGGATGATTTCTGTTCTACTTTCTAGCTATTCTCAAAAACATGTTGATTGAGAAAACGTTTCATTTTTTCCTCTTATTCCCTTCTCCACTCAACCTCTCACTATCTCCCTCCCTCCCTCCCTCACCACCCTCGATAAACGGTGTCTCTTTCAAGTGGGGTAAAATGGCATTCCATACCAAAGTTTGACAGATACTAGTCGTCACCGTCGCTGTGATCCCAGACTAGGTTTTTTCTTTCTTTTTGAAGTCACTCAGAGATAAACACATTTTTGGCTGCAGGAGGAAGAAAAGGAAGAGAAAAAAGGCAAGAGGAAATGTAGCGTAGGAGGGAAAAAAGGACAGGAGGTAGGAATGATAGAGGGAATGTAAGTTGAGTAGTGAAGTTTGTGGGGAGGGTTGTTCTGATCTGCTGCCTTCACTGACTGGAGGGACAAACGCTTCACGTCAACTGTGTTGGCGGATGTACATTAACTGCATGTAAAACAAGGTGATATACACTGTAAAAAAGACAACGACAATCTATTCAGCAGAGTTGGTATTCTGATTTGTTTGAACATGAAAATTAAAATAGCTATTCTTAACTTGAAAATGCACATCAGACCAACCATGTGCACCTCATTGTGTCTG
>OMNN01061075.1:1891-23192 GCA_900302755.1 Chromis chromis | reverse complement strand
CCATATGCTGTCAGTTCCAGCAGGACAGACTGCTTTAAGGAATGAACCGTGTGAAAGACAAGTCGTTTGACCATGACGCTGGAATGTGTGCAAGTCATGGTGAGAGTGTGTGTGTGTGTGTGTGTGTGTGTGTGTGTGTGTGTGTGTGTGTGTGTGTGTGTGTGTGTGTGTGTGTGTGTGTGAGCGCTCATCTTTAAACACATTCCAACATACACATACTATACAGACCAATGCAAACACATATCCCCAGGGGGTAAAAAGAGTGTGTGTGTATGTCTTCACCATGATGACTGCACTCGTCACCACTGTGCGTGCCGCTCATTCTGGGCCAAACAACTGAAAAAACTTGACAGGGGACACATATTATTTAATGCTATCACAATGTTGTGTAATTCCATTTGGCCTAATCTGTACCCTTGTTTTTCACATTAACCACAATAAAAGGCTTAATAAGCATAAAATCCACTGATAATAAAAACAGCTTTCTCTATGCTCAACCTCCCAAACAAATCTAAACCTTTGGACAATTTTTCAGACTACGCATTGGGTTTTAATCACTTAATATCTACACCCTGTCAAGCCAAATCTACCCCGCTTGTCTTATTTTGCCTATTCTCCACTCAGTAAATTTATAAAATCTGTTAAAATCTTCCAATTACTATGTCCCTCGTTTTTCCTCACACCGTAAAACATCACTCAATTTTCCCATGTTCCTGCCTCTTTCCCGTCTCGCCTCCTTGGTGTTAATACAGTATAATTAGACTGGACAGTAATTGAGCAGCTGACAAGTGCTCCCGCAGAGTGAAGGATCAGGACAGAAGATTTGTGAGCAGAATAGGCAGATTTTTTTAACATTCGTAATCCCTGTCCCACCTCATTCTTCCTTTTTTATGCCACAGTACAGGTGAAGGGCTCACATGTCAGTTTGCATTCTTTGAGCTATGAGCAGTCGAGGGGCGCTCAAAGGTCAAATAAGAAGCATTTGGTAGAATAAGTTCTATTCAATGCAGACGCAAAGCATAAACTCCTGCTTCTCACGTTTCTTTAAACAATAATGATGAGCAAGCAGGGAACAATAAATCCAACTAATGGCCAATACTAAAGAAAAACAGAAAGACGGCTTCCCTGAGTAATAATAATAATATAATAATAAACTTTATTTCTAAAGCACCTTTCAAAACTGGAGTTCTTTTACAAAACGTTAAAATATAAAAAGCAATACTAAAATATTAAAAGAAAACATTAGTAAGGATAGCGCAGCTTTAAAAAGCAATAACAGAGCATCAGAAAAGGAATAAAATGATATTCAAATGATTGTCGGCACAGGTGGGTTTTTAAAAGCTTTTTGAACCGAGGAACTGACTGAGCTGTTCTGACTGTTCTGACTTTCAGCTTGGACCACTGGTCTGTTAACAGCAACGGATTCTCAGCTCTCAGGAGTCGAGGCGCAGAAAAAGGTATTAAAAAGTTCAGAGATGTAGAGTGAAGCCAGAACGTGTAGTGATTTAAAAGTAATTAACAGAATCTTAAACTGAATTCTGTAACGAATGGGGAGCCAGTGTCATTCTGGACTTCCTGTTTCCTGCATCTAGTGTTTGTAAGTAATGTCGCTGTGGAGTTCTGAATCAGCTGTAACCGGTAGACTGCTGCGTCACTGAGGCAGGCATATTTGCAAGAGTAGAGCTGTCATTAATGACTGTTTTTCTATTGATTAATCTATTGACTATTTTACAGATTAGTAAAAGTCTGTAAAACAGTCTAAATTATTATTTTTCCTCCAAAAAGCAAAATGAGCATTTCATTTAAGTTCATTTTACCATGATAACCTGTAGGTAATTTCTGAATGCAGCACAGTTTGAAATGTAAATACATTTTTCCATATACACAATGCAAAACCGTAGAGATAAACTGGCAACTCCAAAATCTATATATTTTTTAAAGATGTGGTTATTTCAGTCTGTAGTATAGCTCTAAAAGAAATCCAAGTTTCTAATAAACCCCTTGTCAAAAAGAAAAAGTTCTGCCTGTACATTAAATAAAGTGCAACATAAATACAGTGGATATTTTTGAAGCACAGACCAGTGAAGCAACTCCTTTCCTTCTTATCATGTAATGTTCTCTGACTTCTCTCATAGCTGCAAGTTCTATGAAAAGTCAAAGCTGTTGCAGTTATTTCATGTATGAGTTTGCCATGCTTGTTCCTTTGTCTCACAACAAAAACAGAAAAATATCTGAATAAAAACAGCTTTATTTGGAAGTCAGCTGTATTAAAATACAGTAAATATGAGCACAGGGAGCAGGAGAGAAGCAAATAGATGTTACGTGCCTCAACACTGAATAGTGCCTCTGTGTTTTCTCTTCAAGTGTGTGTGCATTGTGCTACTGTGGTGTGTCACTGAAACTTTGCACAAGAACAGAGACCACCTTTTTGTTTTGTGATCATTTGAAGTACTTCCATACAATCAGAGTCTCGGTCTAAAACTCAGTAGCTGATAAATGACTGGAGCCAAAAAGACTGAAAACATGACGCAGCAATTACAATGGGATATTTAAGAAAAACATAATCAAGCATTACATTGAAGCATTTCAGGAAAAAAATAAAATGTGTCGGTATAAGACACTGATGTCAATGTATTTTTAGCAATGACATTATTACCCACGCCTACGAAGTCGGGCCGTGGGTAGGGCGATCACGACCGTTTGTCTGTCTGTGTGCAGGTGTGTGGCTATGTCCGCACGATAACTTGAGAACAAATAGAGATAGGATAACCAAACTTGGCAAGATGTTCATCTTGACCTACCCTGGTCACCCATTAATTTTGGGGTCAAAGGTCAAGGTCGCAGGGCTACTTAGTGCAAAATCCCCTTATAATCTACTATATAGGCTTGCAATGATGAACTTTGGTATATCTAAGGGTAGGACTACATTGCACCTCTTGGCCTTGAGCTTGACCTTTGACCTACCCTGGTCACCCATTAATTTTGGGGTCAAAGGTCACAGGGCTACCTGCCATGTTTAGGAAGGCATCCGGCGTGGGTCTGCATCTTGCTTGAGTGCATTCTAGTTTATTATGCAGACCAATAGCAGCAACCCTTACACTGAGGCTGCAAGGTATTAAAATCCTGCAAAACATGCAAACCATTAACGTGACCATACAATTTGTTAGGTTTAATCTGTTACAACAGAGTGCATCTAGAAAGGCTCAAGCACTTAGGGGGCTGTCACACTTGAAGCCTTGTTCATTTAAAGGAAAAACTAATAATATAAAATTGTCTTTTAGTTCAGATCCTGTTCATGGTCACACTGTCTTAATACATAGTCAAAGTTGCAGGACATCTTGTATCATGATCTCTACATCTACCTAACCCAGGGCAGATGTAAAGTGCTCTCAGATGTAAACTGTATTTTGTGTCTTCCAAATTATATAATAGTAGTTTACAGTGTAAAAGGCTTAAGAGACATTAAATAATTTTATATACACTGGCAAAAACAGTAGACGGCAGCTTCAAGACACTGCAGTCTGTAGCTGTGATCTTTTCAAATGCTCTAAGTCTGGTTTGTGTGTGAGTGCTGTGGAGAGTTCTAGTTTTTCTGCAATATTTCAACACCGATGTGCACAGCTTACAGGTGACATATTTTCTTTGTGCTGCCCATTTTCAAAAGCTAATGTACCAACAAATCTGCCGCAAGGATGCAGACTTTAGGGCACCAGGAGACGTAGTTTGCTTAAGTGGTGCTACTACAGTCTAACACTCAAATGTACCACCAAGTGACCGACAGACAGGAGCACGAGTCCATCAGACATAACAAATCCTGTCTAGTTGACTAGTGCAGTTGGACAAACCTACATACGAAATCAAGATTGTCAGAACAGATTAGGTTGGGGAAAGTGCAATGGATTTTGAGGTTTGATATTTTTACAAAGCCATTTCTCACAAAACCATTCACTTTTTTTGTCCTAATATCTCACTGTAAAAGCTGCACTTTCCCACTGTCTCTGACTTGACTTTTCACAGCTTGCGATTCCCTTTTCATTTAGTGCTTTTAACAGTGGCTCATGTCTTTGCATGTGCACCTGTGTGCCTGCACATGAGCTGTACCCATTAGCTGTGTGTTATTGCACCCTGTCATGCTAATTGATGAGTGGTTCAGCCTTGTTGTGATATCCGCCTTTTCCCAGCTGTTGCTCAGCTTTTCGGTGGCCTTATCTATTAGGGATTTACACGTCTTGTTGTCATGTCACTCTCTTGTATTGTTTATTTGAATCCACTCCCCCTCCTCCTCATGAAAATATCTTTTGTCTTTCGTAAGCCTGCCATTTTAATAAGAATATTGTTCCTAACCGGGCTGCTTGGTGGAGTGATGAGCAGTTTGTAGATTGAAAGGAAGTAATAAAGACAAGAGACAAGCAGACGAATCACATGTTCATCAAATGGCATTCAAATCCGCCTGCTATTATTCCATTCTGAACCCTATATACGCACACACACACATACACATATATATTTATATATAAATAGACATATATACCGCACACCCCTCTGCTGATCAGCAGATCAGAAGCGGCATGTTAAACCTCAGTGTGGCAGAGGGCCCTTGTAAAAAGAGCCTGGGGCACCAGTGACGATTGTTTTGAAAAGCACTCAGCTGAAAAGCATTTTGGGATGACAGTCGGCCGACTGAAATAGCACCTGTGGAGGAACACACCACTGTCAGAGCTGGGGGGGCGACGTACGCACAACACGTACACAGGCAGCTTGACTATGCGCACACGTACACACATTTTCTAACTCTTTCACCAACACAGCCTCACACACAAAGATGTATAAAAGATTTATAGTCGCTCTCCTGCTAACCGTGAGGTCTCATACGCCCAAACCTCCATACACACCCACAGAGAATGGAAATCCTTCTTTCACTAAAATGATTTCACTTGCATGCAAGAATGCATGAGTGCAAAACACACACACACATACACACACCTGTCCTGGCAGATGCCATAGCTGTGTTCTCATGTTTACTGCTGGGAAGGTCAATCTGTTGTAAAGCTGTGTCTGATTTAATATAACCGGTGGAGATCACAAACGCCGGCACTGATTGAAAATAACTCGACAATGACAGCAATCCTCCTGTTGTCTGCTCAATTAAAATATGGTACTTTAATAGCTGGAAAGGACACCTCCTGGTATGTCACTGGACAGGCAAAGCAGTCACAGATGAATTTTTAACATGCTGTGAAACAAATAACTAATATATGTGTAGACAGCCAACAGGGCTCTTTAAGCTCTGATATTTGGGACAGAAGGCAACCTATGATTTAGGAAGATGAAATTACCTTTGTCATTCATCAGCTTTAATGTCATACAATGATATACTTCTCATAAGCCTATTCTGAACTCTACTTTAAATATGACACCTGCATTGTAACTCAGTAATGCTCAGTTCATTTAAGTTACGACTGCCCACCCAAAAGTCAAGGAAGAGTCACTGAGCATTTAAAACACATACATTTATTTATATATAAACATAAATCAATTTATGAATCAAAACTAACCAATTATATATGCAGCAGTGTTTGATATAGTCTGTCTCTTACATAACATAGAAGCAAAGATATATACACACCATTAAAACCACGTGCCTAATATTGTGTAGAAATTTGTGTTCAAAAGTAGATCCATAAATGACTAGTATTCTTTTTACTTCATAAATCATGAGACCAAAAATCATAATCAAAATGGTAATTTTTCTGTTCTGCTGTAAAACTGCAAATGTATTTTAAAAATGGTATATACACCTCTATAATGTGTCACTTTGCAGTTGCCTGTATCATCCCTACAATGCAGTAAAAAAGGTTAGCGGGGCAGGAAATTACAAGTTTTTATTAGAGCTGAACATATATACAAGCTCCTTGTCAAGTCAGTTAAAACCATTTACTAATTATCCACTCATTGACAACTCTATCAGTGACGCTGATGGAGACGCCAGATGTCAGATCAATCCATTATCAATGATAATCCCTGCCATTAGCTCGGTCTCACATGGCCTCATTAGTAGGTGTTACTAAAGTCGCCGTTTAAATTCTGAAATCTTGTCCTGTCCACTGACAGCCCTCACAGACAAGCCAACGCAGCCAAAATAGCAGCGCTGCTCCCATGTGACTATTTGTTAAGTCCACTCATATCAGGAGTAAAGCCAGCTCTTTAAGTACAGGACCATGGAAACATTGCAGCCCTCATTTCCCCTGGCACAAGAACACATACATGCATGTGCACACACACACACAGCGCAGGCAGGCGTATGTATTCTTACATCTAATTCAGGGAAATGTAAAAATGACCCCTGTAATTCCGAGACAGTGGCAGCAGCGATTGAGAGCCTGAATGAAAGAAATGGGGGCAACAATATTTACTCATATAACATCACAGCGCACAGTCTGGCAGATGCTCCTCCGCAAATGAGACCTGATAGGGGGGTTTAGGTATTCCTCTGTCTAATTCTGGGAAATGATTTGTGATTCTTGAGACAAGAGGAATGACACAGAACCAGAACGAGGGACACGGGGGGCAACAATATTTACTTAGACTTCATTACAACCGCATGCACCCTTGCACATATGTACATACAGGGGTTTAACCTAAACCAAACTTTAACCTCTCTGCACCCTCAGCTCTGTTACACAAGCCTGCTTCCATCCTTCACTCTGCATGCCATCCAATAATGTCAACTACGAGCTCCTGTCAGGCTGTTTTTAAACACAAGGACAGAGACTCAATTACAGCAGAACGGCTCTCAGGAGTCATCCTCCATCCTAAGACACACACACACCTGCTAATGGTTGTCAGATTTGCTGGCAAAATGGTCAAAGGTCAAACCAATCTGCGATCCGCAACAATCAGCAGCTTCCACCGGCCTGTGCTGTTAACATCACTCGATTAAGAGGACATAAACACACTAACACACACAGTTAGTGTTCAGAGTAAAGAGAGGATGGCAAAACTAAAAAACTGAGCACTCAAAAAAACAGAACTTCTGATTCATTTTACATCCTTATTAGCATTTAAAGACACCAAAGAGAAAGGTGAAAAATGTCCAGGTAGAGCAGCTTTTGTGATACTCTTGACTGCTCACAGACACTTATCCATTTCTAATGAGGAGCAACGTTAACACCAGCATGAGAAATTCACACAAGCAACCAGCCAAATCCTGTAGGTTTGCCTGCAACTGATCTCTTGTCTGTTAGCAGGTTTGCAGAAATTCCTTCTTTCTCAAAGTGAAATTCTCCTCATTTGTCAGGTGAAACTGTCAGATGAATTTAAAAGATCCCCCAACCAGTGGTTAGTGGATAATAAAAGTCATCGTGGTGCGACAAATACATTTATCAGCCTATTATAACCAAATGCTTGTAAGTTGTCCGTTTCATGTATCCGTTCCTCTGCACCCAACTGTTCTCTGGCGAACATACAAAAGAACCCAAAATAACGCTGAGGGGTTGAGGGGGACATCAATCTGTGGTGGACCCTCGCCTGTGTAATCCTAAACCTTCACCTTCCTCTTAATACCCATCATCCCCCCCTTAATACCCACACATACCAGGACAGAGCAGGGCCACAACAAATGGTCCCCCGACAAAGGGCAGAGTTCGGCCAGTAGCACTTGTGCGCGCACACACAGATGGGTATTAACACACACACACACACACACACACACGAACACCGTCACATCTACAGACAGATAGTTAGAAGACACACACACAAGCAACAGACACAAGAGTCAGGAGGGGAGATAAGTGGGGGCTTTCCCCTCTTAAGTTGGCAAATTTGATCAGAAGAGCCACAGCCAAGGGTCTGTCAACTCCCTCTAATCCCCCTCATCTGAACCCTCCCAGGGCTGAGAAACCACTGTGGCCCCCGGCCTGACCCGTCCTGCCACAGGGGGGCTAGGCCTCAATTTAAAATGAGAGTGAGAGAAAGATGAGAGCGAGGCCAATCAATAAATACAGAGAACACATGCACATTCACTCCGGACACTCGGCCAAACAGATGTAGGAAACGCGCAGAGGGGTGGGAGGGTGGATTTACACTGCAGAAAGAGTAGTGATCAGTGTACATGTTACAATTATAAAAATAAAAAGCCTCTTAAATCATGAGATGAGAGTAGAGTGCAAATGTGACGATTAAAATGGGGGCGGGAGTGCAAACGGCAATACCCACAAATACACTAGAAACCCTGCTATAAATGCCAGCTGGCTTTTCTGGCTCGCTGCAGTCGGAAACTACCAAGAACTACTTGGCTTACAGTCTTTGAACTTTAGGGCTCCATACAAATCCAGTAAAACTGCCCAATTTTTTATTAATGCTATTAATGCTTTCTGCTACTTTGCCTTGATCAGTCAGTGTGCATGCGGGCAGAGTGTGACAGTTCAGGTACTGGGAACACCACCCAAGTCCACATAAGCAAAATTTATCTACAAGCGAAAAGTGAACTACAAAATGTGATTTGATACTCCACCATCTTTCATTTACATGAAATGTAAATTTTAACTCAAGTGTCTTTTTCAGTATTTTGAACAAAATTTCCAACAAGTACAAATGTCAAAATGTAGATTTCCAAGAGCACTAAATTATCTGCAACATGTCTTCTTATTTACAGTGGGACTCCCTGCGTTGTGTTGATGCCAGATTCCCCCGAAGCACACAATCTGCAGTATAAATAGAGCTGTGTCTAGGATCATAGATACAAAGTAAACAAAACACTAAGATCGTACGGCGTAGGATCTCCTGCTACCTCAGCAAACTGAGATACATGTTGTGTGCTCAGCATGCCGTGGATCAGACTGTTGACCTTTTGATGCGCGTCTCTCCAATGTGTCATATCACTCTTCACTGTATGTAAGGTACTAATGCAGTTAAGTCCTAATAGAACACAATCCAATTTGTTTATCGTTCCTTCAGCACACTGGGTAACTTAAGAAGGTTGAGAAAACATTGGAGGCAAAGCAGGCCATGAGCAAGTTTTAAAAGAAGCTTTAAGTACCTGACACCCAACTACCTCTATCAGAATATACACTCAGTTGGCAGTTTATTAGGTACACCTACGTAAAACCAAAGCAGTCTATTACAGTAATGCTGTAATAAGTGCTCTTGTCGCATTTCTGTTATAGCTGTCTCTTATAGTGTGGATTCAACTTAAGGTCATTCTGAAGGCTGCAGCTTGTGCTCCTGTTAAACTATGTTCAATTATACAGACTGGTGTTTCTATTATTTTGTCCTATTTTTGTCAGTAGGTGTAGGCTAAATAACAGAAACTGCTCTGCTCTGCCCGGCAAAATTCAGCACCATTCAACTGAACTGATTGTTGTGTGTTTGGTATCAGTGTCAGGTTGGAAAATTCTTCTCCTGCCAAGCGACTTGAGAACTTGAATCATCTTTTCATTTAGTATTTGAGTATGCGAACTTGCACGCATAGACTCATCTATAAATGTCATCTCCCCAACACTTTTTGTATTCATGCAGTCCCATCTATAACTCCTAACCACAGCTGGAGATGACTGAGGTGTATTCAGTAGCCGAGTGATGCTCTTGTACCTTCTCCCATTGAGGCAGGTCCTTACCATGTGCAGCCATGTTGTATCAGACACAACCCATGCCAAAGCTGAAAAAGCAGTGGTGTTGACAGTTTTTTTTAAAACTGTCTTAATGCAATTATGCATTGAAGTTGTATTTTGGGGCAGTTAACCCTGGAATTATTTATATCAATGCCCAAACTTTTGTTTTTGTTTTTGACTCATAGGTGACTAGTGGTTGGAAACATGACATAAGCTAGTGAGAAAAGATGGTAAGACTTCTGTTAAAAACATTTTTTATTTTTTTTTTACAAAAAGTGCCATATTCAAAATTATTCACTCTTACTATTCAATGGCAAAGCCTTTTACTGCAACCACCAAAAAGTTATTTTAATTAAAGCCTCCACTGAGATTTTGGACAACTCCTCTTTTGCAATAATAGTCTGGTCTTTGACATTGGAAAGCTTCCTTGCCATCACTCTCATCTTTAGCTCCCTTCACAGATTTTCAATGGGATTCAGATCTGACCTCTAGCTGGGCCACACTCATGCTAAATGTTCATAATGTTTTCTGTTAACCATTTCTTAATTAATTTGGTTGTATGTTTCGTAAAACTGCCTTGTGGAAACATCCAATACTGCCCAGGGCCATTTTTTTCAGCAGACTGCCTGATGTTTTCTTCCAGAATCTTGTAGTCCTCTTTTCTCGGGATGCCCTTTACTTTGACAAGGCTGCCTGACCCAATGACTGAAAAACACCCCTAAAGCATCACATTCCCACCACCATGGCTTTTACTTTCTTTTACCAAACGAAAGCCACATCCCAGTGCCAAACAACTACTTTTTTATTTTATCCGACCATAGAATTGATGATCAAAAGCTTTCTTTTTTGTCTGGATAAGGTTTCGCCAAACCTAGGCAAGCTTCGAGGTGTCCTCCTTGGTGTCAGAGCATCTGTCTTGAGCTGTTGGTATCAGAACTGCTCAGATTCATCAGGATGACCCTGGTGGTGATCCTTGGATTCTTCTTGGCTCCTCTTACTACTATTGGCTTCCTACCAAACCCTCTGAGATTTTTCACAGTGTGAAACCCCTTATAATTTAAAATTATACTTTGCACTGTGGCCACTGCTTCTTGAAAACACTTGGACCTGGCTTTATAGCCTTTCCCTGTTTTGTGAGGCACCACAAAATGCAGCTCTGTCTCAATGATGGACCCTAATAACAAACCCAATAAGCTCTTTGGTTTTAGCCATGACTTGCATTTGAGTAGTAACTGACTAAAACATTTTTCTCAAATTATAGCAAATTATAATGCTCTAGAGCATGGTACAAATTATTAGGACCATTTAGAATAGGATAGAAGCTTGAAACAATTGGCAAGAACTTGCATTTACATGAATAATTTTGGACACAGCACATTTAGAAACAGTTTAAAATAAAAATAAAAAATAGAAAGTTATAAATTATCATTAACATCTCTAACACAATGTCTTACCAACTTTTACTACTGTTTGTGTCATTTCCAGCCAGAGCAGACCTATTTATCAAATACAAATTCACTTTAAATGAAAATTTAAAATGTAAATAACTTTGAGCTTAACAGTATGTCATCATTTTCTCCAGATGAATTCATATTTCTTGATCTTGTGTCATAGCTAACTTTAGGTTTAAGCCTGTTAGCTACTTCTAGAAAGAAATCTGTAGATTAGGCGATTATGAAAGTAATTGTCAGCTGCAGCCCTTCTGTAATGAATGTTAGCTGATTAAAATGAGGCTTGTAAAACTAAGAATACCAACTTTAGTAATCTATAGAATTATTGAATAGTGTAAAACAACTGTCAACTTGTAGTTTCCATTTTAAATAATGGAAATGTAGCCTACTTCTTGCCTGAGACTGGTGATGCTTCCTGGATGAAGTAAATCAAGCAGGAGGTAAAATGTAATTAACCCATCCACCTCTGGCTGTTGACAGACACAAGCTACTAGATAGAAGCAGTAAGTGTGGAGGGAAAGAAACTCCCACCTGCACCAGCGAATCAAATACACAACTTTAACAATGTAGCTCTGTCAGCCGAACAACGAGCATGACTGGAGGCACAAACGGACTGACAAAATAACAAACACGCACAGTGAGTTACTGCCCTGCCCTCTATTAGGGAACACAATGAGTGTGTAAGGGGATCTTAATGAAGGACTCCCCTGAGGCAAAGCCTGATGCCTCTGCTGAGGACTTGTACTGTTAGAGCTCATTAAATGAACATGAGTACTACCACTGACATAGTGGGAGAGTGTGTGTGTGCATGCGTGTGTGTGTGTGGTGTTCAGTTACAATACCAGCTTTAGCTGTTTATGTCATGCAGTACACATGCTGCTTTGCACCAATTTATTGAGCGTACACGCCCATGTCGCTCCGTTTCTGTGTGTTGAAAGAAGTCACCACACAGTCAGATTTTACATGGAGAGAGCGCGAGTTTCATGTGTGTGCCTGGGGGATTTTGTTATTGGAAAATACTTACATAGCGCTATTGATATCACAGACACTGAAACAGGTCTGACAAAATGAACTTGAAAGAATAATCATATTTAGAACAGAGAAGGGCACGAGGTGAGGGGAAAAAGAGAGACATTTGTTGAGAGAATGAATAATAAATGTGACACAGGATGAAGCCAAAAAGAAAAAGAAGATGAAAAAAAGTCAGAAAGAAAATAGGATAGAGGAAGGAGTGGTGAGCGATCTGGAATATGATGTAGCAGTGCCCTCTTGTGGGTGAAAATGGGAGTAGTTACTTTTCCAGTCTCTAGTTTCATTAGTAAGACTTAGATATTTTTGGACAAAACTGGTATTTAATCAGTGTGAGTGTGTCTCTGTATGCCCCCTTGTTTGCTTTGTATGTACATTAATAAAGATACCATTGATGTTTAACCATGAGGGTTTAGCTTAGCTTCTCTGGATATGTATTACACATCAAAGGTTCCACAATGAAAATTTTGGGAATCCATAAAGACTACAGAGTCAATAATGTGTTTATGTACAATGTAAATGCGTGACTCACCTCTCTACCCTTGTGTGTGACCAGCGCAGCAAGAGGCTTGGCATAGAAGCGGCTGTAGCTGAATCCCAGGCATCCATACATACTGTTAGCAGTCAGCTTCAGAGCCTTCTGACGAATGTCATACTGAAGGACAAAAACACTCAAATTACACCAAACAAAAATAAGGCATTTGGACTTCTCTCAGTTATATTTCACAAAAATTCTACCATAGATGTGATACATCAGATGTTGTCCCAACAGTAAATAAAAATAGTTAGTTTTTTTAATCAGACAGCAGAGAAGCACCTACCAAGCAAGCAAAATTCTGTACTCTCAGTTTTAAATGTCAGCTTACGATAACAGAAAACAGAGATAAGTAGCAAATCCTCACATTTGTGGGGCTCAAACTATCATACATTTGGCATTTAAAATGATTTAATCAATAGCAAAAAATTAATTGCAATGCTATTCAAATTTGTTTTGTGGTATTTCAGGCAATTTCAGCAACAGAATCCATTATACTACCTTTCAAACCTGGAAGGGGACACTGTCTGACACTCATGATTTTAAGGAGTCTCAACATTATGCCACATCTATGCAATTAATAACTCTAAAGTGAGAAAATTAGGAAATGATAACATCACAGTACACAAATACAAGCTAGATGTGACTATTTACCAACTGAAATACAAAAAAACAACTCTGGTCTCTGTGCATTTCCGTGGCTATGAAAGTGGGTATGTTCATTGTGTGTAGCTATTATGAGCACACAGATACTTTACAATATCTACATTATGTGTGTGTTTCATTGGACATGTGTATGGATGCACAAACAGTTTAAACGTGTGTGTGTACCTGCAGGTACAGATCCGGGTTGATGTCCTGTTGTTTCATCAGCTGTTTGACCTGCTTACGCCGTTCGACCAGCTTCCTAATTTCCTTGGGCAGGATTCCCATTTCCAGACTGGAATCGGGAATCTCAGGAATCTCCTCTGTTTCATCCTCCTGTTACCATGGGAACAATATTTAGAAGTGTGTAACATTTCTGTGATCCTGGATATTGAGGCACTTTACATTTTTGTACCTTGACATTGGGATCAACCTATAAATCGTGTCTGGCCAATATAGATAGCTTTCAATTACGCAATTGTGAATGAATCATGAACACACCTCACTCTTCTTCTTTGAGTTGTGAGCCTCCCTCTGCACGGTGGTGAAGCAGATGTTGAACTCTTGAATGATTGAGGGATACAGACTGTTGAAGTCAAGCAGCAGCACAAACTTGTCGTAGAAACCTAAATAAAGGGAGGGAGGGGAGTTATAATGTATGATGAAAATATGAACAGGCATATCACAAGGAAAATATAGATGCAAAGGACCACTCCAGAAGCAGACAGTACTTACCAACTTTAGGATCCAGCACCAGACCTCCAGCATAGGCTGCCTTCTTCCTCCTCTTGCCTTTTCCTGCATCCCCATCATCCTCTCCCTCAACCTGGAACACAGGAACAATGAAATGAAGCAGGGGCCTTAAGTCAAATGACCGTTTAGAGAGAGAGAAAAAAAGAGAGAAAAGGCATGTGTGCATTACTGAGCATCTTTACCGTCTCCAGCTGGGCCTTTTTGAAGGAGGGTTTGTCAGGCACGATGTAGTTTTTGTCATGGAAGGCATGAAGCAACAGGAACTCATTCCTCTCGGAGCGGCCGCCCATCAGAGTACGAGACTGCAGGGAAGAGGCAGAAAGAAATCAGCTGATGGAGCCAAAAAAAAGAAATAACATTTACTAAACGGAAACCAGCCACAAGCCGGAGGCTGTGTATGACCTGCATTAGAACTTGAAAGTGGCCGTCTTTCTGTAATTCTATTCCAAATGAAGTCGAACACTTTATGCGTTTTTACTTTTTCTACAACTACTACTCAAGGTGACCCGCTGCAATGCCTTTTCTATTTTCCGTGGCTCTTTTGTCCCCAAAACACATCAGCTGAACGGAACACACTGGCTCTGAGCCTTGTTAAAGGCTTTTAGGATTTAAAGCTTTAACTCTGCCTGCAAGATGTTTTGTTTCTGACAACAGTTTTCACAATTTGTACTCTGACTGAACAATAAGTGAGAGAGTGGCTGCTCTTGTCCATCCCTGCCGGTTTTGTCATGTGGGTTTGAAATGTTTTTGAGCAGACATTTTCGAGTTTGAGAAATGTTCTCCAGAGCATATTTCAGGCTAATGCTTTTTGAGGATGTCAGTTATTTCAATACAAATAAATGCAAATTGTATGACAATGTAATTTTTTCTGGTTGAGCTAAGAAATAAGAATAATATGGCTGTTAAAGGTAGAGTGTGTGATTATAATGCAATGTAATGCTTTTTGTAAAATAGAGCAAATATCTCCCTATGGGCTGTTTTGTATGTATGCTGGGGAAAAAATCTGGTGTTTTTACAGAGGCCTGGTTCTGTAAATAGGAAAAGATAATTTACTCTGTCCCCTTACGAGGTAAGGGGACAGAGTAAATTAAGAAATCTAAATTTGCTGTCAAAATATCAACAATCTTGTTCAGAATCGAGAAACTCCACCCTTAAATTAAGTTAAATGAAACAGTGGCGTTGTTTTGGTTTACCATGACATTGCCAGCAATGTTGGTGATCTGCATGGCGAGCGGCAGCACGTTGAGCTCACACATGATCTGGAGGATCAGCTTGGCATCTGTCCATGTCAGCTCCAACAGGTAGAGGAGGTGAGGAGAGTCACTGACAAACAAATATGCAGATTTTAGAATACACATATATTTTACACACTGATTTATTTGAGCAAAATGTATTCATAGGCAAAAAAAGCATTTACACATTTTCAACAACAGTAACAAGAGACCTGCTCCATTTGATGCGAGTGATGTTTTCTTTTGTTGTGTTTTTGATTGAACAACCCTTTAAACTTATTCACCTGTAGAGATTTTTGATTTCTTCCTGTGGGACTGTGATTCTCTCTGTCTTCAGCACCTGTGCTGTGAGTTCAGTCAGATGATAACTTTTACAGCGAATCAGCTCCTTGGCTGAGATCTCCACATCACACACCAGACGGCCACAGGTTGCACTCTTCTCTGCAAAGGAACCACGACCCTACAAACACACAAGTATGTACAAACACAAAGATAACATGTTAAGGGAGTTGTAGAGACAAAATAAACCATTTCTATGTCAATTTTCCTTTTGCTTTCTTACCCCTAATTTGGGCATATTGACTCTCCTGAGGCGACCAATTTTAGACCAGTGAGGAACCTTGCAAGTATTGATCCGCTGCAGAAGAACTTCCAGGTCAAAACCAAAGATGTCGTGACCCTACAGAAGATAAACAGGAATACAGGCTTTTATCACAGAAAAATAGCACCTTTATGTCTGTTTCTAAGTCACTAACAGCTTTTGTTTTAAGTGACAATAAAATCCGAGGAACTTAGAAGAATCTATGAGCCAGGAGAAATGAAAGGCAAATTTGAGGGCAACTTATACATGTAAATAATAAATTACCATAAATGGAGGAAACTAAAACATCTGTTAGCTTTATCTGAATTTGTCAAAAGTGTAAAATAATTCTTCATAAGATTCCTAATGTTCTGCACTCACCACCAGCACATCAGGGTCGATCTTGTGCATCTTAGCCAGGAAGAAACCGAGCAGTGTCCGCTCTGTCCCAGCTATTTCCACCTTCCCATTCTAACAAAGGGAACAAGTCAGACCATTAGTGTCCTTAAACACACTGAAATAAACCATCCTGCTGCTAGCGTATACTCTGCATTAATCCAAAATGAGTGGTTATACAAATTATACTTAAATATACCTGCGAAGTAAAACAGTTTCTATTCAAGTTCCACATTAGTAAAGTGATTCATGTTTTTCCTCTGGCATTTGTCATGAGTCATCAGCAATTTGAAAATAAATAAATAAATCAAGACAAAGATTTCCTTTTTCTGTGCAAATAACGGGTCTATAACCACTCACCTTCTTTCTCACAGCCTCTTTGAAGTCATAAGGGAAGATGCAGTCGGCTGGTTTACTGATCACTGAAAAGACAAACACGTAATCAGAGTTTGTCCAGTTTTACTTCTAAAGTAAACTCAAGTATTCTAACTAATGTTTAACATGTTGATAGAGAATGAACAGTGACACCAAGTTGTTTTACGTTATGGCTGAGGGTTATTCCACAAAACAACAGGTCTAGTACATGATAATGTGTGTGATAAATTGTCATGTCATTTCTGTTACATTTATGCAATACCATGAAAAAAAAGCAAAAACATAAATAACTCACCACAGAAATGAGTCTGGTATGGAGGTTTAGGAGGAGCTTTATCCATATGGAACCCATAGTGGATAAGTGCAGCTAGGGACACAATCTGCATAGGAAAATTACAGCATTAAGTCCATGGTCCTGTAGTGCTCACCATAAATTAACACATGTATTACTGTCCAAAAGAACCCCTGCTAAACAGACTATTCGATCATGTGTGCAGCTGACAGTGGTCTGACCTCATTTTGGTGCGTCTTAGGGTTCTGGACAGTCTTGAGGCTGATGGACATGACGGTGATGGGTGGAGGTGGCAGGTCTTTGATCACAGTGACCAGGTCACTTCTCAGAGCGAGAGCCTCCACCTTACACCAGCTGACTGGCTGGCCAATCAGCTCTAGCATAGACACAGTGGAGAGGTTAGAATTAGCAATTTCCCAGGACTGTGCAGGGTACAAAAAATATTTTCAATTCATTTGCCCTGATATTTCAGATATGATACAGTTTTATTTAATTACATTAAATGTAGAGGGAGTGATTCTCAGTATTGCAACCTGAAATGTTTTGTTTTCTGCAAAATTCTTCATACATAAAGTTAAGCCAAACACATGACATTATCACTAATACAAATTCTAGACGTCCTCCTTACGTGGTGTCTTGATATCCAACCAGCAAGGGCCTTTAATCTTCCTGCTGAGGAGGAAATGCTCCAGACTGGAGGTGTTTGCTCCAAAAATGTGGGAGAAGGTTGCCCCCTTAAGGTCAGAAGGTAGTGCAGGGAACTCAGCCTGCAAAGACAATATTTATCAAAGAGATCAGTGTGCTTTCAACCCAGCAGGCATTGGCCTGGACATTCTGGGAATAGTGTATGTGTGTGTCTACTCACAGAATATCTGACTTCCAGGTACTCCGACAGACTGGGCACATCAGGAATTTCAAAAGCATAGTTCTTCTCCACTTTCTGCAGGAAGACAGAGAAACAGATGTCCAACAACAATATGACTCGTCACTTCTCAGAAAATTACATTCATGCAATACAGTTATAAACAAAGGTTGGTACTGACCTTGGACTTGAACTTCATTATCTTGAACTTCTCAGAGAGCTCGTTGAACTCTTGGTAGACGTCCATCATCCCTATAGGAGTGTCTGAAACCTCCCCTGTCTTTGGGTTCGCTCTCTGTTGATTACAAGACAACACTGTAAATTAGCAATGTATCAATAGATTTTTGTACATACTGCTAAAATAATGTGCTGTTTACTGCATACTTTTTGCAGTAATGGCATTAACTGTAACCTTACTTTTAGGGTTCAAGCTAATACATATTCATACAGTGAAGTGTTACTAAGACTTTGTAATAAAATGGAAACACATTAACATCTTCTGCATTTGGACCCACTTCAATCTCAATAAAATTCAGAAATAAACAACGAAGTGAAATACTTTTCTTTCACAAATGATTCGATCTCCTTATATGAGAGAGAATGCTTTCCTGTTGTACTTGCTCACAGCAAACACGTATTCAGTTTTGCACCATTTAAACCACTCTTATAAGAGTCATTTGCTTTGTTTTTCATTCAAATCTCACGGTGATACATAGTCCTTGACAGAACACACGACTTACATATTCTCGAGGCAGCAAGTACATGGTCCGCTCAATGTTCTTGACACAGACGCAGCAGCTCACATGAGACTTTGCTGACTCAATCCACACTTTTCCAAACAGGTACACCACACCTAGGTCACAAATAAATTCAGACATCAGGATGTGTTATGCAAACATGAACAGGAATTTTAGAATATGGGACTGCATGCAAAGTATCTTCTTTACTTTGACTACAGATGTAAATATTTCTCACCTGGCTGGTTGTACAGGTCTTCAAAGGCGTCCAACCAATAGAAGCGGAAAACCTGCTCTCCGTCTGCTCCCTCCACCAGCGGGAGTCGGCTGGAGTCGACCTGTACCTCTGCAGGAGCTTCACTGGCTGTGCCCTCCTCTTCTTGTCCCCAAGAGCTTCCAATTCTGCTGGACCTGTAAAAAGGACAGGGGAAGAAAGATGCTAAAAGTCAGGCTCATTTGTGAAGCCTTCCCATGTCAGTACACTGTACATAATTCACATTGAATTGATACATTTCATAACACAAAAGGACAACTGAAAGGATAGTTACAGGTTATTTTAACATGGCAGTTGCAGCTCTGTGGTTCATGTTAACTTTGCACTCGTCATTCCGGAGTACTCACACAAAACAGTGTATATAAAGGCAAGCAGCACAAGCCTTCACACACAGCACTCCAAATGCTTGTCTGACCAAAAGCACTTCTCAGACTGACAAAATGCTACACATGAAGCTTTTGATAACTTTCTATTAGCAAACTAAGCAGATGAATAACTCACAAGAGGACTGGGTCCTGAGGCTCAGCTTTGGGCTCAACTTTGACTGCAGCCACTGCTGCTGCTTTAGGTTCAGGCTCAGCATCATCTTTCACGACAGGCTTGTCCTCCTCAAGGCCAACCTCCATCGGTTCATCAAAGTCCACCCCATCGAATTCCAGAGCATCACTCACTGAGAGACACATTATCATAAAAGGTAAGTAGGTATTCTAGTTAGGTAAGAAAAACCAGCAAGAAGCTAAAGAGCTGTGATCTTTCCTCACCTTCCTCTTCCATCACCTCCTCTACTTTGGCCCTCTGCTTTTCCTGAGGAGGAGCAGATGTGGAAGGACGAGGACGGACTGATGGCCTGGGAGCAGGGTCTGAAGGTGGCGGTCGGATCACTTTGGCCTTTATCCCCATAGTTGGAGGTGACTCCTGTTATCACAGGGTTGACATACGTCATATATCAAGATAATTGAATATAGAGTTTTAAATTAGCCAGTTTACAGATTCACATAACATGTGTTGTTTATATGTTTAAGTAAATAGCTAATCAACATGGTAGGAAGTCAAGATGAGTGAAGTGAGACCTTCGGCATCTGAGGCTTGATGGAGAATGGATTCATGGGTGATCCCAGAGATTTCTTTTTCTTTAGAGTGACCACTGGTGGCGGAGTCAGAAGACTCGGCTTCTGTAAAGACAAAGTGAGGCACATTTCAAATGGAAATGCCATAAGACATTAGACAAGACAGGGACAGCAACAGGTTGAGAAGCTGGCCATTAACATAATATGATGAGTAGACAATGCATCCTCATGACCAAGAAAAAAGCATATCGAACCATATTAAAAGTGATGGACTCACAATGAAAGGCTGCTAAAGGGTTTAATGTAAATGTCAGTGCACAGGAACCATTTGACTAATTGTGGGACACACCCAACTCAGTACTCAACCATTACAGAGTAAAATACATTACACTGAAGCTAAGAACCTTTGAAATAAAATGCAACCGACCTCGGAATGCAGATCCTGTAATATATCTCCCAATAGGTCATCTTTGGATAGGTCGACATCTTTCTGCGAGAGACAAGGTTACAAAAAATTTAAAAATTGTATGTTCATTCTTTTTCACCCACTGAAATTTCAAAAAGTACATCCATTTGTTACAACGAAGAAATAGACACACACAAAGCAGTCCACGATATTAACATGCAGATATGCACCAGACACACTTGCGGGCACTTGGAAGAAAAGCAAACACACAAGCAAATCCATGGTGCCAACAAAACACACCTCAGCGGGCCTCTTGACGTTACTGTTCATGAAGAGGCTCTTAATGGTGTTGGGCTTCGCGACAACTGATTTCTTCACAGTTTTCTGTTTGTCTGCCCCTTTGGCGCCTCCTTTTCCTGCTAAAACAAACTAAATTAATTCACATTGCTGAACTGTCCATGTTGTCCCAATCTCTAAACTGTAACACACTCCGAGTGTTTACCTTTTTTGCTTTCTAGTGCGTCGTCATCCAAATCATCATCAAAGATTTCTCGTCCATCCTCCACATATCCTGTTCCATCTAAAAGAAGAGAGGCATTATTAAGAAGTAGGACTTCAACAACAGCTGACTCACTTATGCGTATAGTATATCAGCAGCGGATTCAAGAGACAGGAACTTACCATCATCAATAATCCAGTCATCCTCTTGCCTCTCCTGTACCATCTTTGAGTACTGCTCCTCATCCACCTCCTCATATACACTGGTTAACTCTTCCACCTGGAAAACATAAACACTGGTTGACCATCACATATAAAGACGCTGAAACAGATAAGCAAATAAAAAAATAAATTTAAAAAAATTTCAGTTTCACTGACCAAAACGTAAAAATAATGATGTGACGTTTGTTGTGGTCTGTGTCAAACAAGCATATTCTCATATATCATATATGTTTGGAGAATATGATTTGCAGGCTGGGGTATCTCTGTAGCTCCATAATGCTTCATTTATAACAGTATGTACTGACAAATTTTTTAAGAAATGTGAAAAAGATTGGAAAC
>OMNN01061063.1:0-15049 GCA_900302755.1 Chromis chromis | reverse complement strand
GATAGCAGGAGAGGTTGGGGTGGGATGGAAGGACAGAAGGTGGTGAGGCCAGCGGCTGCAGATCAGAGACGTGGAGCTCCAGATCCAGAGACATCCACGGAGAGAACAAGCACAGGACCTCGGGGGGAAACACAGAGTTAGTGATATGTAATGGTGATATATAGAGAGAGGAGAGGAGAGGAGCCCAGTGCATCATGGGAATCCCCCAGCAGTCTAAACCTACCTATTCCCTGGAGGTTTTATATTTGTACAGCTTTCCCACAATTATATATACTTTATTTATCCAAACATTTCTTCTGCTCAGACTCTGGTGCTCCGTCACTCTACCTGTTGTGTTGAATGTTTTGTCAGCCAACACAAATCCAGTCATGCAGAGAAGATACTGCACTTTTACAATCTTTAATGAAGGCCATCGAACTTAGTCGACACACAGGCTTAAATAAATGACATGGGGTCTGTGGATTCTATGAAGCCACAGACAACTGATTTCACCAAATTTCATCACATACTCAATTACAGTTCAGGACCTCAGCTTGTGAAGAGACTCTGATGCCTGCTTGGATTAACATTCATGTGTGGTCCATTACAGGAGCCCCTCCGCCCGATGACAGCTTAATCGCCTGCTACTTCATGGACTCATAAACCCACCATGTCATAAGTGACACGGCTGAAATTGCGAGCATGGTAGAAAGATGAACATGAAATGAGCGGGCATGATAATACAAAAATAATTCAATTTATCCAGCATTCAAACGCAGGAGAAGATTGCCTCAATTCTGTTTAATTTCCTTTTTATATGTATGCAGCCATTCCTGGGCTGAGTCTCCACCACTTTGCTCCCTCCTGTGCATACAGATGAAGAGTCCAGCAGCCGTTTGACTGATTTATAATGAAGCACGCCCAACTCCAGCTATGTACTTTCTCATTTATTTGTAGTGTGGCAGATTTTAAATGTTTCCTGCTAATTACACGTCAGCTGAGAGTCAACCACTGCGAGGAGATGAGCTGAGAATAGATGCTATCAGGCACTTTCACTGTTCCCTCAGTAATTTGGCGCCTGAATGCATCACAGCACAAATAAACAACGAGACCCAGAGACTCTTGTGGTGTTTAATGTTTTAGTCCAAATCCATTACGGGGATGTCTAGCTGCATTAGAACGTTACTTAAGCTGCACTACAACAGTATTCACAAACACACTGGCTATTCAATTTTCACAAATGTATAGTGCAAAGGATTTTTTTTTTCATTTGGTTGATTGTTTTCAGGAAATAGATAACCCATTTAATAATTATAATTATTCTGAATGCTAAGTTTACTCAATGCATATTTTGCAGTCAAATAATGCAAATGAACATCAGTCAGTGCAGCAGTACAGGGTGTTGAATACTACTGATAGACTTATCTTTAAATATTAATGTACTCTGTTAGAAAAGAAACACCTATTTACTCAATAAAATTAAGACAACAGATTACTAGCAATACTATTAATTACATACACACCGATCAGGCATAACATTCTGACCACCTGCCTAATATTGTGTTGGTCCCCTTTATGTGGTCAAAAATGCTCTGAACCATTGGGCATGGACCAGAGGACCTCTCAGAGTGTCCTATGGGGTCTGGCACCAGGACCAGGGCAGTGGATCCTTTGGGTACTCTGGCTTGTGCAGTGGGGCCTCTGTCAATCCAACTTGTTCCACTGCATCCTGTTGATGCTTGATCAGAATGTGGTCTAGGAAGTTTGGAGGTCAAATCAACATCTTGGGCCATTGTCATGTTCCTCAAGATGTTCCTGATTGGTTGATGCCATGTGGTGGGGTGCATTTTCCTGTGGGGGTAGGCCAGTGAAATTTGGGATTTCCATTAGCATGAGGGAGTGTGCTTGTTCTGGGACAATGTTTATTTGGGTGTCTAAGTCTCATCAACACGGATGTTAAAATCCACGGTTTTCCAGCAGAACACCACATAGTACCAATATGATCAATGTTATTCACTTCACCTGTCAGTGGTCATAATGTTGTGGCTCAACGGTGTATATATGCTCAATAAAAAGGAAAGGAAAAATCATTAAATAAATAGGAAAAAATAAGATTCCTTACCATTGTTATGAAACTTGAAATCTCCAACGAACTTGACATACTCATACACAGGTGGCTCCTTTGGGTCGATGTTACCTCTGGCTAGATGACAGCAAAATTCAATATGTGCCTCACCTGAAAACAAATGTTCACTGTTAATACCCAATACATAATACAGTATATATGCATCTTTATAACACTTGTTCATGAGGTGCTTCTTGATGATATTTTCTGTGTTTTTATGACACTAATACGACAGTAGCTGCAGATGCGCTGTGCAGAAATGAAGATCTAAAGTATAATTTTTATGCAAACAAAGAAAACACAATTCATATGCAGCCTTGTTTTCATCAGACTTATACAGCTGGTGTAGATAATGTTATTAAAATAGTCTGAGAAGGGGGAAAAGGTTCACGTCAACAAAGGGGTCTGGTATAATGTTTATGTGATATTTTATTACGCTCATAAATACATTTCTTACATCCACTGGGAGACTCAGAGAAGCTGATTTACAGGTTGACAGCATATCAAGTGCACTTTAAAGTGAAGAGGCTTTCCAAACTGAACTCTGTGAAAGAGAAACTTTTACTAACGCGGCACTCCGACCTCGATGAGACTTGAATATCCTCAAAATCTACTGTTTTGCCGACAGTTAAAGGCAGTTGATTATTTATTCTGCTGAAAAGCTCAAAAATCTAAATGTTTTCAGAGACATGCCAAGGTAGCTTTTTTTATTTGTATTCAACCGATGGAAGGAAAAAAAAGAATGAATTAGAAAATCATGTCTTATGTAAGCAGACTCAGCATAATTTAGCATAGCAAGGCAGTGATTTTGCTAAAAAGCCTTTTGCACAAGAGGTGTAGATCACTCCAGACGCGACTTTGTGACCGTTTGCTATTTAGGCTACTAAGAACAGACCAGAATAGTCACCACACACCCTCTCTGTTCCCCAGAAAAGCCAAATAGTAGCACAGGATTAAGGTCAGTGTCTTAAACCGCACCATACTACATTGCTTTGGATTACTGTGCTAACATAACAGTGATTTAAAGTCTTAACCATGATACTAAGCTAGTTCCTATTATTAGCCAAAAGTCTAATCATAGATACACACTAATCAGCAATCCAATAAACTACAGACCCCAATGCAGCAGCCTGCTCTATATACAGAGAGTTCAGTCTGGAGGAGATGTTGTGAAACAGCGTGTGAAAATCTAGAGTCAAGTGTTGTTTTTGTGTTTCAGCCACAGACCTTAAATATATATTAAAAAAAAGAAGAATACAACGTTTTGAGCTCCAGGTGACAAACCACAATACTGACTGTTCTGTACTCCGTGTTTCTCCCACAAACTGAACCTCTGATCTCCTGAAACGGGAGACAATCTACAGGCTTTAACCTCTTCTGCTGTGCTTCAGCATGATGACCCAGACACGGTGTGTGCAGAGAGTCGCTCAGCGGGATACTCACTGTCAAGGAAGTCAGCAGCAATGGGGTCAGTCATCAGCATGTGGGATGATAGCAGCTTATACACCTCCCCGTGTTCCCGCTCCGGGAGGAAATTCAAGATATTTTGGTCCACCATATCTGACTGGTGTGGAAAAAAAATACACAAATGACAGTCAGGCTTTTGGGGGGAGTGTGTCAAATGCAATGTGCAATTCTAATGTGTGGCAGTTTCTTTTCAGTTAAATGGCTTCTCTTATTCGCAAGCAACAGACTGCTGTAAAAAATAGATAAAACTGACATATTGATCCTCTGAACTCCAGAACCCACCGGCAGGTTTCAAAGGCTTGTTGTCTTTCAAAAAAACAAAAAAACATCGAAAATGGCACAATTTATAAGAACCAAAAAACAAAACAACAACAACAACAACAACAACAAAAAGAATCACTGGATTTTAAAGTTTTGGTAAAAAAAGATAATAATTTGTGACATACCGTTCACTGGAAGAGTTAACAAAATCTAAGCATAAATTGTGATATTCCATCAAAGTGACTTCATTCTACATGTCTAATTAAAAAATTCACCAAAGATAAAGCGTTTGTTCCAACCAGATTCTGTAAAAGACTAAAGATTTGCTTCTCCTCAGCGCAACCAATAAGCCATTAGTGAATCAGCTGTGACCAACAGTCAGGTGACAAAAATCCAGAGACTTTTTGACTGAACTAGGGTTGAACTGCAGGCTGTGTTTACACAAAGCATTGAAACAAATTAAAAACGTAAGTAGCAAAATATCTATAGCATGGAGTGTCACGATTTTAGTTAAACCTGTGCACACTTGGAAATATGTTGTACATGTTGATTCCAAGTTAAAAAAAATTGTAAAATTAGTAATCAAAGTTCAACCTTTTCTATTTTTATGAATTAAGGCATAACTTAAATTATAACAAGAGACATTTTTTAGTTCTCTTTACTTCTAGCTATGGTTGTGCTGTTTCCATTGAGGTGCAGGACTTTATATTACAGTAAAAAATGAGTCCACAGTGAGTAAAAAATGTGACGAGAGCAAAAATCGCCTAGAAAGTGTTTGGAGTTCAGAGGATTAATAAGCATCAAATGAGTGCTTTTCCAGCTGCTCACAAATGGAGAAACCACAGAGCGTCACAGTAGAGACACCAACAGCCTCTGGCAGTTATAAACTGGTTTGTGCAGAAATGGAAGTTATTTAAGTTGTCATAATTGAAGAAGTAAAGAGCCTTATCAAAGCAAATGAAAACAAATCCTTGATCAAATCAGGTCAAGTCAAATATTGGCCAACATTTATTGGTGAACCTGCAACTGCTCTGTTTCTAATCAAGAGCCATTTATATTTAAGTGGCGATGTGAGGTAGACGAATGTGTTTGGATGATTTATTAAAGCTCACTTACCGGTAAATGGCCAATAAGTGAAGACACACTGTCAGATACGTATATGATGTTGCCATCTGTAGTTAATGCAACCAGGAAACCATCCAGGGCCTAGAAGAAGAGGGAGAACGTTGGCACACTGAGGTTTTAATGTGTTACAGTGTGTTAAAGGGTGGTGTGGCTTTGTTTTATTGTCACATATCTTCTTCTGTGGAAGTCATCATAAAATTATACTGGCATGTTGTTGATGTGCTGCTATTTACTCAGCTCCTTATCTGTCACATGACTTCTCCAGCAATTATTTTTAGAACAAAACATGTGAACGTGATCAATATAAAATTCATCTAATGTCCATTTGTTTTTATCATCAGTGTCGGAGCTGAATCGCCTGTTTTACAAACACAGCCTCCCTCCTGGTGTTTTACCTCCAGCATCAGCTGAGTGAACTCCTCATTACTGAGGAACGAAGGCTTCCAGTCCTGCCTCACATCACAGGTTTCATTCTGTGCAGTGATGTCTGGAAAAGACGGAAGGTTTAATAAAACGCCGGCATTAAAATTCGGCTAAATATAAATGTTTAAATAAGAACGCGCGCTGCGTGCAGACTGCAGAACGGCTCCCCTACCTTTCTGCTTCTGCAAGAAGTCGATCGTCCTCTGCAGTATGGTGGACTTATCCATCTTGCGTGGATGGCCTTGACCCTGCAGCATGGTGCACAGCTCTTTGATGAGCACATTGAATTGGTCTCTTCTTTTCTTTTCCGATTTGTTTCGGGATGCCCTGAAGCAGACGAAACACGACAGAGAGATTACGCATCAGGGGGAATGCAAAGCTCAATTAAGTGACTTTAGTTTCTCTTGTGTTTTCTTTTATTCACACCATAAATGGAAGAGCAGATACAGCTGAGAATAAAAGAATCTGACAGAAACACAGCACGGTCCTGAAAACTAGCAGATTTCTTCTTTCGTTTACTGTCAACATCCCAAATATTAAGGTTAGATACGTTTTTTTCCACTTGAATGAAACTACCTCTTATTATGTGCATATGTGCAATATTAAACTGTTAAATTAGAGAGTCAAAAGAAACCAGAAGCAACAGGTGACAAAAAAAAAAAACTTATCTTCACTTGTGAATACAGTTTTTCATTCATTCATTGTATCTATTAACCCCCCCTAAACAATTTATAGGCTTTTTTTTTTTTTTTTTTTTTCTTCTGGCTCATTTTTCACTGCAATTTCAAGTTCTGGATCTCTATGGAAAGGGCACAACCAAGGCTAAAGGAAACGAGAACTCAAGCGTATCTTTTGTGTGGAATAATACAGTTCAGCTCAGTGTAATCGTCGCCTGCAGTTCAGCCAAAAAGAATTCCCTGAATTTCTATCATGTGACTGTTGGTGGTGGCTAAGTAACTAATGATTTAAAAGTTGCACCGAGGAGGACAGAATCTTTTTGTTTTTTACAGAATCTACATGCACAATGACGTAATTTTGATAAAAATATCCCAAATTTAAAATTAAATTTATTTACGGATACAACTGGAAGTCACACATGGTTAGTTCAAGGACAATCTGAGAATTGAAAATGTGACAATTATTTCTGGTTTTACAGTTCTTGTGCCGATAAATGGTGTCATTTGCAGATTCTTTTAAAAAGGTAACATGCCGTTCAAACCCACCATTGGTTTTTGGGGTTTAGTGAGTAAAAACCCAGTAGAGCACATTGAGGTTGAACCCTCATTATTAATGGTGCCAAGGTACATGCAATAAACCCAGACACTTTTTATAATCAAATAGCAGTGACAGAAAAAAACAGGGCTCTGTCATTAAAATGTGTAGGAATTACCAAAGAGATAAATAAGAATATTGTTGTATTACATGTATTATGTCCATTATTTAATATAAAGTTAAGCTCAGACAGCCTCAACAACAACATTACACTGGAGCTACTAACTACTGGAACCACTAACAAAGGTGTATATTATCTATCCGTATTACAATAAATAAATGAGTTAACTATGCACTGTTAATAAAATCAAAAGAGAAAGCTATACAAACAAACATATACACAGAAGTTGCGTACCTTTTTGCCCTGTCCTTCTCATCTTCATCTTCCACGCAGCTGCTGGCGCTGGAAACACAAGGACACAAGTTAAAATGTAGTTTCTCTTTGGCATCAAACACGACTAACAAAAATGTTATGATATGATGTTATTTGCATTACATTCATCATTTTACACAGCAGAAATGTCATAGTAGGAAAACACAGGCTTTAGTATGAACATTAACATTAGCTCTGCTCTGTTCCAGCGTCCCAGTACGTCATGACAGTGTGACAGCGAATCTCCATTTACAAAACCAGGACCCTGAAGCTGAAGCAGATAAATGGATTCGCCATCATATCTTTTATCATGCATCTCTGCTTTTCCTACTGTGACATGTCAAAATATGCTCTACTGTATATATATATAAAAAAAAGGAGCCTATGCGCATTAACTGGCATCCTGGGTTTCAGGTTATGTTGAGGAAAAAAAGCTCATTCAGTGGTTCAATCAAATAAACTCCAGAGATTATCACAGACAAACTGTGCACTTCCCACTATTAATGCCATGATTCTGTTGGAGTAACCTGCTAACCCAGATGAAGCTCCTGGTTTCCCCCGATGTTTAACGGGTTACTGTGGCATGTAAACGGCCTACTCCATATTCCTGCTTTCGGTTTATTACATGTTTTGATAGTTACCAGCAGCTTAGCTGGAAGCTGATGTTATCATTTTATTTTTTACTGCCGGTATATATTCACAACAACAGCATGAGTGGACTTTTTATACTACAACAGCCTCATCAGTGGCAATAGAGATAATCAGTGTATGTAAACAGCCTCGCCCAAGACTTTAACCTAAAGGGCTGCAATCAGGTTTAGTTATTTTATCATTTATTTTAAAGCTTCTCTCTTTCTCTGTCTGACTGTGCAAAGATAGACACTTGTGAGCTTACAGTCACTAATGCATAAAATAAAGCTTGAGAACTTTGCAAATTTCACATTCACAGATGGCAATAAGAGCACTTTTATACGGCTGCATTGACTGGAGATGAGCAGCGCTGTGTTCATTGCTATAATCATATGTGTCGATATAAGAGGCGATGCAACGCTTATAGAAACCACAGGCGATTCAAAAAGCAACCACTGGAGTTTAAGAGAGAAAATAAGAGTTTCTTCTGTGTGACTGCAGCCTTTTACTGGATCAAATTTAATTTAGTTGCACAGTGATTCATTAAAATGCTTCATTACCCTTGATGGATGTAAGTGCTTTGATCACATCTGTGTTAAAAGGCTCTTTGCTTTGTAAAGCAGATGGCACTGGGAGTTGTAAGTACAGAGCCTCGATATTATGCACACCGTACTATGGACGGTGCATTAGACAGATTTCTTCAGTTGTTCAAATCCAAAACTTGCTTCATGTCTTCTCAGAACATGTTTTGTTTAATATTTTATCATCCGACTATCCAAAACTAGATAGAACTTCTCCTCTCCTTTTATTCTTTAGTCCATTGTCCATCCGCATTCTCCTCCATTTCTATTTAATAGTAACTTTGCCATAGTTTGAGTGAAAAACAGACTTTTTCTTTTCAGACTTTCTGGCTGACACCTCAGCTGTTTTATTATTATAATTTTTTTAACACCTTTTATTTTTACAGAAGTACTAATATATCGGTGCAACACACTGAAATACAGTTCACAGGCTTTGAGCAGAATAATACGTGTGAACATTTTGAGATCATTTCTGATCGTGCCGAACCGATGAATGACAAAAGTGCGGCAACCATTGAAATATTTAACAGTGATGGAGGAAGAGGAAGCACTGAGGTATTATTGAGGAGTGATTTTTAAAAAACTGCCAGCAGCTAGAATTTTAGGAGTAAATACATGATATTAAAATATTGGTTTTCTTTTAAATAATGCCTCATATATCTAAATAAAGCTTTCATAAAATAACTTAACTACCCACACTACATCATATTTGGACTCATGCTGGATTTGACGTAACTGCTGATTACATTTACATGACATCCCAGCTAAGGCTCCTCTCATTCCTTATACTGTATGTACTAATGCAACATCTTCAAGACAAATAATGCTGCACTATATTTGCAGAATATATCAAATGCAGATATAAATAGCCAAGTATATAACTCAAACAAAAACCACAAACAGAGGTTCACTTAGTTTGATACTCACTCCCAGTCCCTGTGGGAGGACGGACAGGGGCCACCGAAGTCAGAAAGGTTGTCCATACTCACTCCCTCTCCCAACCAGGCCCTTTCTGAAGTCTTGTAAGTCCCATCCGCGCTGACCTCGTCTGAACACTCTTTTAGAAAGACCTACCACGGACCAGTCGCCCACCACCTCCTCGAATCCACCAAAGAAACGCCAAATCCTGTGGAAATAGACAAAACTGATTACAACACCCTGTAGGAGAGCATGTCGAGGAGGATTAAAACTGCATCCGTTCGTGTTAGTGTAAAGCAGGTGGGATTTGTGTTAAGAAAAAAAAAGAATCTGCATTTTTTACCTCGAGGACTTAATGTGCTTTGCTGGAGAAGCTTTAATAATGCAATGTAAAGTGAATGAGCCATCTTCACCTGGGCGCTTCATCACTAAAGAAGTGTTTTTGTATGGGAGGAGCTCCCCTGACCTAGAAAGCTGTCTAAAGCAGACACCTCTTTTGATAGCCCAGCGTGAAAACCTGAGTGCAGAACAGCCACCTTCTTCACATCCTTTGTACATGGCGAGTTTTAGCAACATGCAGCAGACACCTCTTTTATAAACCTGACCGAGAAGTCCGAGTGGAGCCTTAGCCCGCTGCAATTAGCAACGCAACACTGTGTGTATTCAATGACAGATATTAATAACGTGTCTGCAGACACTGTACACTTCAAAACATGTGTTTTTTCCTTTATGTGGCTACAGAACACACTGTACATCATCTTAGTCAGCCGGTTTGGGCCGTCTAAAATACTAACAATAACAAAGAGCAATTATTTTATTCCAAGCCACCATCATTTTCCAGTAGGAAAACAACATATGCTTCCTTTTAACCCTAATTAAAGTAGTCCATGGCTTTGTGGTCTGGAAATAAATTACATTATGTATCAATTATATTCAAGTTATAATTATAGTTAGTGGGTCATCTTAATTCAGGCAGTCGACAGTGTTTGTCTTATTCCACATGTACTGAGAGCGGCCTCGGGCACAAACTACCAGTTATTGCTTCTTCCATCATTTTTAAACTAAACAAGAGCCGCGGTCAGAGCAGGAACACTTTAATGGAAACACACGAGTGATGTGATGTAATTAAGTACTCGAAAGATTAGAAGTCTCTGTCTAACCCAAAAAAAAGTGAGCTGATAAAGTCTTATGCGCTGATTCTAATAGGAAAGCAATACGTTCTAATAATGAAATGAAGGTATTTAATTATAGAAATAATTTTTTTTGTGTTAGCTTTTGGGACTCTCTCTCTCTCTGTGTGCTTCCACTGCATATACAAACGTTCAGCTGTATGTAGCTGGTCTTAAAGCACAACTTTAGCTAAAATTACTTGACCCACAGACCACTTGTGTTCCAAAACAATGTGACCTATAAAAATGTAATTATATACATTTCTTAGTGGTGCAGCATAAGAAAAGAGGAAGAAACACTGACAGCCGGCTGATTTAGAAACTCTCTGGTCAGTTTGCTTTTATCAGCACCATAGGATTTTCTATACATCTCACCAATATCACAGATCCATTCGTATTAGTGTATATTTAGTCTGATATACTGTGATGTGAAAACTTTACTTCTGCAGTGCATAATGCAGAAAAAAAAAGATGTTTGGGGTCAATTAGAAATGGTTTAATCAGAATTTGTTGAGCAGAGCAGCTCAAACTACATTGTTAACAATAGTATCAGTAATATCTGCAGCGCATGTAGCAGAGTTCCCATCACAGCTGAGCAAACAGTGAAGCGGCGTTGTTAATGAAAGCTGCTAACTAGTTTACGACAGACACTGCTGGAAAATTAATAAACACTGGCCACATCATCAATCTCTTTCAACATAACTTTACGCTTTGAGTATATGCTAAGATATAAAGTGTATCTATCGGCTGATATATTGATTATTATATTGATTATTACATCAGGCTGGTCGGGCTCTAATGTTTAAAATCCCAGTTTAGTCACATTTGAATCTTCACTGAAGTTCTGAAATTCACTCACTATTATGAGACAATACAATCTGACTGAAACTCTGTATTGGATTCAAGTAATACATATTGTATTATGTATCTCGCAAATTATACCGTGAGCTGATTTGCCAAAAGTGGCCGGTGCTGAGATAAAAACATTCCACTTAACATTCTACTCATCTCAGGTTAATTCAGGTAAAAATCTACTACTTGTTGCTTTAAAATCAGGCCCTGGGTTTCTTTTTCTGTTTGCCTCATCTGTTCTTCAGATACATTCAGCTGTGATTCTTTTTTTTTTTATGTTGCTTCATTACTTTGTATTGAAGCATGTACAGACAGGTGACAAATTAAAGGAAAACCTGAACTGTTGACCCCTACAGTGAGAGGATCAGGTGGTTGTTATGTTGTCGGGGCATTTTGTTGGCATGATTTGGCTCCACTTGTCCTTTCAGAGGTAAAGGTCACCGCAAATTAATACAAAGTTGTTCTGAGTCATCACCTTTAATCCCGTGACGAAACTTTTCCATCCTGATGGGAGTGGCGTCTTAAGGACGACAACGACACACGTATGATGTAAATCATTTGCTTTCGTCTCCACAGTCACAGGATCTCAAACCAGTGGAACGCCTGTGGGAGATTTTTGGACTGACGCATTAAGTCAGCACTCCTCGCCACCATCATCAAAACACCAAATGCGGGAATTTGTTTTGGAAAAAAATGCGCTTCATCCCTCCGGTAGAGTTCAGAGAATCGGAGAATTAAGATGCATTGAAGCAGCACAGGTTGACCCAACACCTCATTAAACCACTTCATCTTTAATCTGTACTACTAAGAGCATCAAATGGGTCAGAGGCAGCCAGTAAGGTAAAAAATCAAATCAAAGACACAGAAGCTTTTACTGTGATACAGCAGGTGTTGATTTTTACCAGACATTAAACACCAGGAGAAGACTCCACTGTCTGTGTCTCAGTGAAATATATTCATATACAGCTAATTTGCTGTTTGCTCAGTTAGGACTCACAGTCCCAATGCACATGGACACAATGGGCCTAGTTTTACATTCCATCTCCTACTTCAAGTCTGGTATTTTTTCATTTAATTGCCGTGAACATGTTGTTGGGGGAACATTTTAAACATTTTAACAAGCTGACTCTATATTTTTTTGTTGCCCGATCAACCCAAACTTTCGAGATCTCAACACGAAGCTGGAGCTACGTGGCCTCTATAATCTCACACTCCCTGTATGATACACATGCTGTCACCCCACCTTCAGACTTATTGCTTATTACATCTCAAAGCACCAACCACTTCAATGGAAACGCAGATTGCAAATTAAAGTCTTAATTAAGGTAAACAAACCGGTATCTCCTCCCCTGACCACACAAACATGAGAGAAGACAACAGCAAAAATGCAGCAGAAAGTATGTTGAACAAAACCCAGACCAAATTTCTAAAATGCTACCGAGCTTTTATTTAATTACAATTCCAATGCCATTGCAGTTGACATTCTTTTTAGGTTAAGCCAGAAAAAACATTTGCTACCGCTGACGGCAACATTAATGCTTAATCAGAAACACAACTTCCGCATTTACTGCAGTGCCGTCCTGCCAAACTACTGTTTTTATTTACAACGTGAGACTGAAACCAAAAAAAAATGCCCCAAAGATGTCTAAACAGTAGCAAAATGTAAAAAACAAAAGCCTAATTTCCTATATAGGCAACACAAATCAATTAATACTGCTCAAAAATACACAACCTTAGGTGCGTCAAGAATCACCGTATGCATCTTTAACACACTTCACTCTGCAAAGCTATGTAAAATGAAACCCCCCGTTCTTTTAACGTATTGAGGTTAAACCACACCTTGCAAGGTTAACAGCTAAAAAACATCAGAGTCTGGTTACACTGCTGCCTGCAGGTATTTAAAGCCTTTAACTAGAAACCTGAACTTGAGACACAAGCCAGCACGCTGAAGTTCAAGTTCACGACCAACACTGTATGTAAACAGGCTGTAACAGGGACACGGAGTCTGACAATGACAATATAGGAGTTTCTTTGTGGACAGGAAACCTAATGTATTAATCGCTGGTGTCCTAGAAAGAGCGTTGGTTATATTTTATGCTTTAACTGGAGCCACACTAAACCTCTCACCTGACACTATAGGGATATAATGGAATATCTGCTCCATTTGTGCATTTAAAGTAAAGCCTCTTTTTTTTACTATTTTTACTTGCTTTTCTGAGGCTCTTTAATATTTAAAGTTTACATCTGGTGATTGATTCCTAAGCAAATTCAAAACGGTACTACGAGGCTTATTTTCATTTCAAACGCAGCGTCACTGAAACGCACTGATGGCTTTGATGAGAAATAAAGTGTGTTTGTGTGCACAGCCTCCTTACTGCTGGAGATATACAGCCACCCTCCACTGCAATAAATGACATCTAAAAAGCCATTGTCCCCTCTGTAGCTTTTTTACCTTCAACAAGATATCGGTGCCGATCATTGAAAAACACTGGAGTTACATCCAGTTTGTGCTGCAGCAGATGGTTGTTTATGTTGCTGGAGTTTAGGATACATGAGGTGTGGCGATTACATAATCCATCCAATGCTTGAATTCAATTTCTTTTATTTCGAGGCGACTTAAACTGGCAGCAGTTAACTGTGCGTGTCCATCAATCATCGCTCCATCCTCCCTGTGTGACTGTCATGCTTTTGATGTTATCTCATGTGGTAACACTCCATCACATGTTTCGTATCTGTGACACAATGCGCATGAACTAATTTCAAAACAATGGATAGCAAACCAAATATCTGCCAGAAAAATCACAGCTGACAGTCGTTCAGCCCCAGTTGTTTGTCATCCTGTTAAAAATCTGAGATGCCGAAATGCCGTCACGCTATCTGTGGCATTCAAACAGGTTGTGTCCGATGCCGTCGGTCACTTTAACAATAATGAGGGCACAAGCACAGATGAGAAATGTTGACAGTAGATATTTCCCAGTAGCTGTCCAAGAAAAACCTGTTGAACGTCGTGATTGGGGCGTGGCGGACAAGCCTGTCGGTGCCAACCCGTAATGATTGCAGCTTCAAAGGATTTATGCCACATGTGATTTATAGATTTAACCCTTTCCCGTATTGACGGCTGCACATACTGTAGTTGTGATGTTATCTGATGCGTACTGAGCACCATGTTGTCAGAAATCCTGTTTCACAATCAATCACCTCACAATGGTTGGAATTCTTTTACTATAGATGCTGTTTACATGGTAATTCAGAACAATGCAGTTCATATTTAATCTGTGAGTCCGAAGACAAGAAAACCTATGATGTAGATTTTTATCAAACTACACAGGAACTGTGTCATTTTAATGCCTATAATTAATTCTGCAAATCACAAACTGGAATCAAGACTTACAATTACATCTCAACAGACCCAGTTTATGAAGACTGTAACTAGAATTTTTAAGTGACTTAAGGATTTAGATGGAGCTGTCAAATGGATACAGTTACAATATATACACAGATCAGGCATAACATTATGACCACCTGCCTAATATTGTGTTGGTCCCCATTGTGTGGTCAAAAATGCTATGGACAAGAGGACCTCTCAGGGTGTCCTATGGGGTCTGGCACCAGGATGTTGGCAATGGATCCTTTGGGTACTCTGGCTTGTGCAGTGGGGCCTCTGTCAATCAAACTTGTTCCACTGCATCCTGTTGATGCTTGATCAGAATGGGGTCTAGGAAGTTTGGAGGTCAAATCAACATCTTGGGCGATTGTCATGTTCCTCAAGATGTTCCTGATTGTTTGATGTTTTTGCCATGTGGTGGGGTGCATTTCCCTGCAGGGGTAGGCCAGTGACATTTGGGATTTCCATTTGCATAAGGGAGTGTGCTTG
>OMNN01061061.1:8536-24151 GCA_900302755.1 Chromis chromis | reverse complement strand
GTCATTTGTTTTTCTCCGGAGTAACTTACTTTAGATGTTGTATTTTTACATACGCGTTGTCCTTGTCCTTCTACACAGCAGATCAGCGAAACAAATTTTGGTTTAATTGTCTTTTTTGTTGTGGTACAACTTATAGTATCGGAGCTCCTCACAACACCACCACGCTGGTCGCCATCTTGGTCCCCACCCGCATTAATTTATTTATTATGCCCCTTGTCCCTTATAATGTAGTGCGTGATTGCGTCGTACGTCATCAAGTCGGGCCATTGCGCCGTCACGCCGTCACGCCGTCAGGTGACGGACGCGCGCTCCTAATCACTGAATAAACCCAGCTGCGGCTGGCAGCAGGTAGGAGCGAGAGGGACACACGCTGGAAATGTTTGCTGCAGGTACGCATCGTCTTTGTTCGCTTAATATTAACTAAAACATCCCGAAACTGAACGCCACAAATATTGTACCGTAGGAGCCGACTACCGCCGCCGAGTATCTGAAACCGAGCCGTGAATGATTGAACAGCGGAATTGGTGAGTCGCGCTATCACCATGCATTGAATGGGTTAGCTTAGCCTCGCTACTGCTACCGGTTGATTGTTTGGTGCAGCTAACAGCGTCTTTTATGCCTGTTTCTATGAGTATGATCTACTGAATGAACCGTTAGCACTGCAACTTGGTTTTATGACTGTGTATTCTGGTTTTGACACTGATTAATGTAATTTGATCTTGGTTATTGGTGCTTAGCATCCTATGCACTTTAGCGCAGTCCAGTTAATCACTGGGCTGCTAGGCACCTTATTCTGTGGATGCTGGATACCTAGTACTGGGATGAATTGTATTGAATTGTAATTAATATGACCAATATTATATTAATTAATAAGATGATTTATTATATTGTACAATATGAAGCATTGAAATTAAATACTGCTAATTATAATGCAGCTTGTATTATGAGCTTTAGTATGTCTGGACAGCTTTTGATAATGTGTGTGCACACCTGATGTTAATTGGACCTGTTTTCAATACAGGCCAGGTCGATGGCGAGCTAGAGCCTAACCTTGGCACGAAGCCCAAATATTGTGCCGGAACCCCAACCAACTGAACCTCCACTGCTCTGGCCGGGCTGGTAGGAGGCTCTTTTGTGCAGCCACCCTCTTTCCTCTTCTTGGTTTTGTCCCCCTCGCAACTCACCAACGGCCCACAACTCACCGCACTCACTCACTCACTCACACATGGACTCTTTCCCCCACTGGACACTTAGTCGTGGGGCTGTTGAGCTGTGGTTGTGCTTTGCCATACAGGGAAGCCTTGAACTCTCGTTTTGGGCATTTTTGTGGACCGCCCTCTGTGAGCCGCAATTATCCTTCAATGTCTACATGACCAATTGAATTGTACAGACTGTTATTTGACGAATGGCCATTCGCATTCTTATTGTTGTATTGTCTAATGTTGTTGGTTCACAATTGTAATATATATATCACTAAACCCTAACCTGTGTTCAGTGTCTTCCTCTCCACTACTAGAGACAAACCTAGCCTTCTGAGCCTAGCCCAAACAATAATTGTCTGCTATCTGTTAGTACTCACACAGTACTTTTATAATTTAATAGTTAGCGTACATGCTACATAACGTGGCGAGCTAGCCAGGAGTGGAGAGTGACCTGAACTTTTGGTTTTTGGTATTTATATATTCATTGTGTAAAAAATGGACATATTCGAGAAACGTGGCATTAAGATTACAAATGCAGTTTTGATAAAAGAAGCGACAAAAACTGAAACCGATGACGAGGTAATCAAATTTTTAAAACCGTACGGCCCTATTTTAAAATTCGAACACATTGATGAACACGATTCTGCTTTTCACCATTCAGTCATTGTAGAATATAATTCAGGCGCTGCGTTGAGTGCGTTACTTTCATATGCTCAACCACGCTATGTGGTTGAGCATATCTTCAAAAACGACGTCAGCGCTATGCACTCCACGCAGCGACTCAGAGCCTTCTCTGGAAGATCGCCCAGACTTCAAAGTCAGACTACGACACGTGGCGGTCCGGAGTGGAGCTGCTGCTGAAAGATCCTGCAGTGTCCGACCTACAGCACTCACGCAAGATCTTTGACAGCTTGTTACCACCTGCTGCGGACATGGTTAAGCACCTGAGGCCTGACACTCCTACAGACACTTGACTCAGCGTTTGGTACGGTTCAGGATGGCGATGAGCTATACGCCAAGTTCATGGACACGTTCTAGGATGCTGGAGAGAAGCCGTCCCACTATTTGCAGCGTCTGCAGGTGGCGCTGAATCAGGCTGTGAAACGAGGCGGAGTCTTAAACAAAGACTTTGATCGACACCTACTGACCCAATTCTGCCATGGCTGTTGGGATAATTCCCTCATTGTGGAACTTCAATTAAAACAACGGAAACATAATCCCCCATCGTTTGCCGAATTCCTGCTCCTTCTGCGAACTGAAGAAGATCGTGAAGCTGCGAAAGCCATTCACATGAAGCAACATTTCGGCTCATCACAACCCAGAGCTGCCACTCACGCACAGTATGCCTACACCGACAGTGCAGAAAAAGGAGAGATTGCTGCACTCACCAACATCACGCAGCAACTCGCTCAACAACTGGCCGATATTCAGAAGCAGCTTGCAACCCTCACTGCTGCCCAGTCAAGCTCCAGTCAGTCCGCTGCTTCCAAGGCCACACCTGGCCGCAAGTTGGGGGAGGGGCAGAGGGCCAGCAAGTCACCGAAGAACCCGTCTTCTGTTCCCAAGCCTGGCTACTGCTATGGTGAAGATGGCCACATAAAGACCTACTGTGATAACCCCCCAAACTCTGCACTTGTCGCCATGAAGAAGAGGCAGTTCATTGAAAAGCAGCAAAGATGGCAGAAATCCAACACTACTTCAAGACATCCTTTAAACTAGAGCCAGTTCCAGTTGTGGGGCGAACCGGAACTGTTGTGGACCCACAATGTCCCAGCCAGAAGAAACACCTAAAATGTCATGAAGTAACCCAGACCACTCCCACTGTTCCAGCCCGATTACCTACAGGCTTGATCGGATCCCGCTGCACGGCTAACGTCAAAATTGCTGGTGAAGAATTCACTTGTCTCTTGGACACAGGATCGCAAGTCACTACGATCCTGGTGTCGTTCTACAACCAGCACTTTGCAGACCAACCCGTTAAATCCTTGTGTGATTTATTGCAAGTTGAAGGAGCCGCAGGACAAGCGGTTCCTTACCTTGGATATGTGGAGATGGTGGTCACATTCCCAAGTGAGTTCCTGGGAGCTGATTTTGATGTCTCCACACTGGCGCTTGTTGTTCCTGACATCGGAGCCCATCAGTCCCCAGTGTTAATTGGCATGAACACCCTGGAGCCACTATACAATCAGTATATGGGGAGTGAGTACGCCAACATGCTACATAGGCATAGATAGCAGAGATACAACGCCTGCTCAAAGGCAATTCCACAACAGATACTGGCATCCGTCTGTAAGACAAGCAGATATAGAGACTTTTAACTAATTTCTATTTAGCATTGCATAGCAAGCAAGCATACCGGGCATCTTTCATTTTATAGAGCCCTGCATTTCTTCTGGAGCACCTCTGGTTCAATGCACTTATGCAAGGGGACATGAGCATCCCCAGAATTTATGGTGTTCTGTCCCTTGGAAAGAGAGCTTTGTACAACATGAACCAGGCTACTGTAGGAACCACCATCTTGGGCAGTAGCCAGTGAAAGACTGCTGTAATTCCCCAGCCTATGCCCCAGAGTGTAATGGTGCCAAGTTTCAGCAGCCAATGCCTTCTTCCTCTTTCTTGCAGGGCCATTACCATGGTCATGAGGTACACTCTATTGCTAAAAGTATTGGCCCACCCCTCCAAATAATTGAATTCAGGTGTTCCAATTACTTCCATGGCCACAGGTATATAAAATCAAACACCTAGACATGCAGACTGCTTCTACAAACATTTGTTAAAGAATGGGTCACTCTCAGGAGCTCAGTGAATTCAAGCATGGTACCGTGATAGGTTGCCACCTTTGCAATAAGTCTATTCGTGAAATTTCCTCAATAGTAAATATTCTACGGTCAACTTTTATGTGATATTATAACAAGTGGAAGCAATTTGGAACAACAGCAACTCAGCCACGAAGTGGTAGGCCACGTAAAATCACAGAGTGCGGTCAGCGGATGCTGACGCACAGAAATCGCCAACTTTCTGCAGAGTCAATAGCTACAGACCTCCAGACTTGGTGTGGACTTCAGATTAGCACAAGAACAGTGGTAGAGAGCTTCAAGGAATGGGTTTCCATGGCTGAGCAGCTGCATCCAAGCCTTACATCACCAAGTGCAAAGCAAAGTGTCGGATGCAGTGATGTAAATCATTGCGCCACTGGACTCTAGAGCAGTGGAGACGTGTTCTCTGGAGTGACGAATCATGCTTCTCTGTCTGGCAATCCCATGGACCAGTCTGGGTTTGGCAGTTGCTAGGAGAACGGTACTTGCCTGATGGCATTGTGCTTATATGCTTTACAAGTGTAAAGTTTGGTGGAGGGGGGGGTTGTTCTTCAGGGGTTAGGCTTAGCCCCTTTGTTCCAGTGAAAGGAACTCTTAATGCTTCAGCATACCAAGACATTTTGGACAATTTCATGCTCCCAACTTTGTGAGAACAGTTTGGGGATGGCCCCTTCCTGTTCCAACATGACTGTGCACCAGTGCACAAAGCAAGGTCAGTAAAGACATTCTGCAGGTCAGTCAAGTTCCTCCACATCAAACTGGCTCATCCGAGTCCTGACCTCTGCCCGATAGAACACCTTTGGGATGAATTAGAGCGGAGACTGAGAGCCAGGCCTTCATCAGTGACTGACCTCACAAATGCGCTTCTGGAAGAATGGTCAAAAATTCCCATAAACACACTTTTAAACCTTGTGGAAAGCCTTCCCAGAAGAGTTGAGGCTGTTATAGCTTCAAAGGGTGGGCCACCTCCATATTAAACCCTACGGATTAAGAATGGGATGTCATTAAAGTTCATGTGTTTGTAAAGGCAGATGTCCCAATACTTTTGGCAATATAGTGTATTTTGAGAGGTACCGTTTTACCTTTTTTTTTGTCTTTCCTACTTCTCTGTTTGTTTTTGATAATGTTGAAAATATTTTTTAAAGATGGATTTTATGGTAATGAGTACAGTAGTTTTACCAAAACTTTTCTTGTTGCCCTTCTGTGGGCTTTGCGTCCCCCTTTTCGGGTAAGAAAAAAATAACAAAATGAGGGAACTTTCCCCAAATGCATGTTAAAATGCAAGCAGTGTGGTGGCTGAAGCAGGTTTCTACCTCTTTCATTCTACAGAGACACTGGAGGGCTTGTGTTTTTTTGAAGAATGGGCCAATATCCCTTTACACACAGTTTTAAATCAGAACCATTGTACTCACAATATTCCATGGACTGAGGCTACTCGGAAAACAGAGCTTTATATACTGTCCAATCTTTCTTTTACTTCATCCACCCATGCAGGCTGCTGCTTACCAGCAGGGCATGTCAGCACGCTGAATAATGACACTTTTTGTAAATACAGTTTGTTATTTTCTGTGGATAAATTTGTTGATATTTGGAGTCATTTTTTAAAAGGCTGACTTCCCATGTCTGTTAGTGATTTTGTTGATACGGGGTCCCTAATCAAACTGCACACTGACAAAGACCTATCAAAGGACTTACTGAGAGCCCATCAAGGTGTTACATAGATTTTACCCCAAGCAGCAGCCTCCTTTTCTCAGGACAGTCTTTCAGTAGTTAGTTAACAATACAAGATTTTTCAGAAAGGCTTTTTACAGAGATGAGAAGTCATGACTCTGCCTTGAATATGAAGGAGACAGTTAGTTTAGCTTAACATAATGACTACAAACAAGTAGAAATAAGAAGTCCAGCCCAGCATCTCTTAAGCTCACCAATCAACAATTAATTTGTTTGTTCAGTCTGTACCTTCTGGAATGTTTTTGTAACTGCATCTGGCCAAGAAATTGGTGCAGTAAAACCACAACTTCATGTTTTGTACAGATTGAACAATTCAGGATTTAATATAAGTTAGATTAAAAGCCAATACATGGTTTCGGCATCCCCATTTACAAGCTGAGCGGACACCAGATGCGTTCTATTCATGCTTAGATGGAGATGGACGTGTGCAGAGGGGTCACTAAGGGCCCTCACGGACTTGAGGAAAAGACTACATTTACGTCATGCCAACCCTTTGCTGGTCTTTGTGGACGTGGACACGTAAATCATGAATTAGCTTTTGGAGGTGCTAATAAAAGCATTTTGTAACTGTTGGACAAAGCCAGGCTAGCTGTTTTCACCAGTTTCCGGTCTTAATGCTAAGCTAAGCTAACAGGCTGCTTGCTGTAACCTGATATTTGATGTAGTATATACAGCATTCCACTGTTTTAGCATTACACAATGAATTGAAATGAATACACTAGAGCCAAAGATATCCTCTTCTATATTCCCTACAGACCTGATGCTACATTACCCACAATGCAACACCTTCTTTGAAAATCCAGTGTGTGTTAAGGTGGTAGCAGTTAATGTTGCCTTTCTTAACCGGCACATATGAGAGTTACTGCGCTCCATTCCTCAAATACTGTGTCACTATAACTGCAGAGACATTTATTTTACATTTGTAAAATGAAAGCCATCAGTAAAACATATGTTTGAATTTGCGAAGCTTAAATTTAGTTTCAATCACAATGAGTCTCTACGTCTCTATTGTGCAGCACTGAGCCACCGTTCAGGCAGCAGCATGTCGTTGCTCTCTCAGCCAGAGCCAGGCAGGAATGTGGTGTGGCTACACTGTTTCATCATCCAAAAACAATCTGTGGGGTATATTAATGATCTAGTACTTGTCTGATGTTTTGGGCTGGAAGGTGAAAAATGACTACAAACTGCGTGACATGTTGCACGATGCATTATTTGTAGCCCAGCCTTCCAGGCACTTGTTATGCTCAGATCCTGTAAACAGAAGAAATGTGAATTTCAAGACACTGAAGATGTCTTTTTGGAGTAGGACGTGTGCTCAGAAGGAACTGACAGTTTGAATCAAAAAGTTTTCTTTCTTCTTTTTCTCTTAATGCCTCATTTTTTGGTTTGTGTGCAGGAAACAAACTTGCTGTCAGAGATTTAGTGACAGGTGAAGTGACCGGTGTTAACATCAGATTCTGACAGGAGCAACTCTGTGCCGCTCGGACATGTCTGTGTCAAGTATTAGATTAGACTCCCCGCCTAGCCCTTTAGACAAGAGTGTGTTTGTTCTCGCTGTAATGCTGTTATCTCCCTTTCTTTCCCTCTTCTAATCTGGACACCTAACAGCCACGCAAGTAAGCGGTTCTGACAAGGCTTGTGCGCAAATTGAATTTTTCTTCCCCTATCCTTTTCAATTTATAATTCCCTCTCTCGCCCTACGAGCAAACTCAATTTCTGACCCTTTAGACAAAAGGCTCAGATAAAGCAATTAGTTTGTGATTCCGTGTGAGCTCCTGGCTCGGCTGACCTGCCGGGGAGTTTGAGGCACTAAAAGCAGCACAAACAGGGGTGACGACGGTCACCGGCAGACAAATTCAGCTCTACAGAGATGAACTTAAGAGTCACCAGCAACAAAGAGATTCAGCCTCTGGAAAGAGCTTGGTAGGAAGGTGAACATAACTATAAAAACGTCCAGAGTCCAGACAACCCTTCCAATATGTCTCGCCAGTGCGCCTTTGATCACTGCAATTTCCTCCTTTGACTTCAAGCTTTTTGCCTTTTCCTCAGAATGCCTTTAACGGAGTATTCTTTTATTTTACTGCACTTTCAGACCCTCAGGTGACAATCTATCTTTTAGTGCTAAAAGGAAGTCTTATATGAGGGTAGTACTTTAAGATGAAATGCACAAAGCTGAGGGATGTGTGTGTGTGTTTGGATTCTCTTTCAAGTGAGACACTATGGTACAATGAGGGATGCACATACTGTATAATCATCTGAGGAGAGAGTTTGAAAAGAAATTTCACTTTTGAGGAGTTCCATAGCGGTGAGTTCTTTGACCAATGATACTTTGATATGCACATTTTAATGCCAATACTTGTTTACCTTTTTATTATTTTTGTAAAATTTTCACTGATCCTGCCTTTGATGGTGAATTTTCTCTATGCCTTCCAGCACTGCAGTTTCTCTTTGCTTTGAAATGTCCTTTCTCTTCAAGCACCACTGAATGAACAACAGCTCCAATATAAAGCTGGTAAAAAAGTGAAGGTACAGGCTATTTGCACTTTGGACGGTTTCCTAAAGTCACCCTGCTCGTATCCCCAGTGTAAGATTTCAATTTGACCATTGCAGGAGAAAACTGAAAACCGTAAAGGAGTGAAATACATGGCATGAGGGATTCGTTAAGAAATATAGTTATCTTGCAGTCTGGCAGGGGAGATATGGATGTGGCAGAACTGATGAGGTTCTCAGTCATTATCTGCTAGGTGATAGCATGCTATATTGGATGCATTTTTTTTTCCAAACCTCTTATCACTATAATTTCCTTAAGGGAATTTTTTTTCCCCCATCAACCCCGTAGTTTCAGGTAGGTATTTCTAATCGTTTTGCTATGATATGATAGTTTCACTGATGGGAGAAAGCTTGTTACTTAAAGTGCAGTGATAGAGCATAACCTGTTCCAGTGGGACAGCATTCGACTCCATAAGATAAATTACTTTGTGATTAAATAATACAAAAAACCCAGTTACTCTCTGTGTAGCAGCTCGCTGAGGTCTGAAGGAGCATCCGTGTCAGACTAGTCAACAGGAAACATCCGCGCAGTAGCTGGCAGTTGAATCACACAGTGCAAATCCTGCTGGTTCAGTGCTATCTGCCCTGGCACAAATGAGAGTCAAAAGCATAGGCAGAGGGCCATGCTGTTCTCCTGCCAGAGATCCAGGCCTTGAACAAAGAGATATCACGAATAAACCGAGACACTCTGCGCTGACCCATTTGCACAGATCCAAGAGTATCCACTAATAATTCAGTGACCTGACACCGAGTGCATTTTATTTGTGCTTAATTGTTTGACGAAAATAAACACAAATCCATCATTCTTCCTTGTTTTTTCACCATCTAAAGCCTCATGCCTGCCATAGAAAAGGCTATCCACACTGTATAAGTGTTTGTGTCGCTCTGTAGCCCAGCAGTCTGTACACTTGGAGTCTCCAGAGATGCAGGCTCACACTGAATCACTGTGCCTGCTCAGCAGGGAGCTGGGAGAGAGTACAATAACCAAATCCCAGGAAATGGAATATCAGGCCTGCAGCACGCAGCACTTTGTTTACACATCACATAGACTATCTGCTGAGCGCAAGTCTGCTAGGGTTGGTGTTTGGCCTTACAGCAAACATGCATGTCATGCTGAGTGGAAATACAGCAACAAGTCTGATTATTAGTGCTAATATTATGAATTACTGCCTCTCTAGTATGTTTAAACTGAGAGCATTTCTTCCTGTGCTGTAATTTTCCACTTTGGTTTTATACTTTACCAAGTGACAGGACTCTGGCTTGAATGGCTGAAGGGACTCCCCACTTGGCTAATTAACTGTGGGTTAATAAGTTGAAATCATGAAAGTGCTGCAGTGCAATTCTTTTTTTTTTTTTTTTAAACAGAACATATCCTTAATAAATCTGGTTATTAACATGTCAAATATGTGCTTTGATATTACCAAAAGCCCCGAATAATGACTGTTCATAATAAAGTTGTTTTCATATATTTAATCGTCAGTCAGTCATGACTGTTAACAACAACTCTAGTTAGCTACCTTACAAATGTTAACCGGTTACAGCTCGCTCATCCTGCTGTTAACCTTGTTACAGCTGCTAGAGTAAGACAATATGTCCTTTCCACTTTTTACTCACTTTTTCATTTCGACTCGTCATTGCAGGAAAAGCACATAGTACATTCCAGGAAGTTGCAGGAAGTCAGTCTGATTGCACAACAGACAACAATGATCCTGGCATCATAGGTCACCTAAATGTAAAGTGCTCATTCTTAAGGTTTAGTCCTTTACGTCAATGATTTTTCTGCAATGAAAAGTCAAAATATTTGCTTTTCTTGCTATGACAAGTCAAAAAAGTCTTTTTTTCTTGTTGTGTCAGGAAACTGCAGGTGTAACTAATAAAATTAAAGGAGTTTATTTCAATCCAGTGTATTTCCCATGATTGTAGTTATTGTAGCTCTGTGGGCCACTCTCCACCTCCACAGTGTAACGGTGGGCCAAATGTCAAATTCAGCCATCACTAATGTGAGTATTTACACCTGTTCCTGTCCTACTGTGGCTGCGACTGTGGTCCAAATGTCTTTCTGTGAAAAAAAGGCATTACACATTATGTACTTCACAGCAGAGCTCCACCCAGCTTCAGGCTGACAGGAGTTCTAAGTATCCAGAGCAATTTAAAACACCTGCAGGACCTTGAAGACAGAATATTAGTGTGTTTGATTCTCAGGTAAAGCTGCCCACAGACTCTTATTTGCTAAATTATTGCATTGTGCTTCATGTTTCCTCTGCATCATTATTTGATCATATATATATATTAGGGGTGGGACTTTAACGCGTTAATTACGATTAATTAATTACAAGAAAAATAATGCGTCAAAAAAAATTAATGCATTTAATAGCAGTTTGCGCTCCAGAAAACAACAGTTCCTAGTCCAGTGGTTCCCAACCTTTTTTGGTCTGTGACCCCATTTTGACATCACAAATTTATGGCAACCCCAGAGACATTTTTCTTTTCTAGAATTAGTTTTTGATCAAAGATGTCTGTTACATATGCAAGGAGGCACATTTTCTGGTGGTCACACAGAAAGTCAACAAAATCTCTTTTTTTTCACATCCATGGAAAACGCCCAACAGTTTGTTTCTTAGGGAGCTAAAACAGAGACAGTATAGGTTGTCATTGAAAATCAAGACATTTTTTTTCTATGACAAATTTCGGAGTTAGAATACAGTTGTTTAAGATTGTGTGTGGTGTTTTAATTTTAAAAAGAATAATAATTAGTTAAAAAATATATTTTTATCAGTACATTTTTTTTTATCAATTACTAGACATTTCAGGCGACCCCATTTGAATTCCAGGCAACCCCATGTGGGGTCCCGACCCCAAGGTTGAAAAACACTGGGTTAAGCACTACGTGATGACATATGTTGTAAATAAATGCTATATAAATTAAATAAAATTGAATTGAATAGGTGACTGACTAACATGTACACACAAGAACCGCTCCTGTAGAACCTCTTCGAGGGCCGTTTTTGTGGAATACTTTTGCCTTACCAAAATCGTCGTGCATGGCTTGATGCTAATTCATCAACATGGAGAGCATAAATGCTGATCGGTTAATCTCAGACAAAACAACAAATGCTCTTTCTGCCTTCTCCTCACGGAGTAGCAATCTTCTCCTCTCAAACATTGCCATCAACCATGTAAAGTCCGTCACACAGGCTAACATATCCTACCTTCTTCTATCTCTGACTTGCTCCTAGAACTGGATTTACATGTAGTACCCTGTATTTGTCATTGTTCAGCCCATTCTGAGGTAACATCGTGATCTCTTCCCATTGTCCCATTCCCTCTGTCCATACACAGTTCCTGTAATCAAAATGAAACTGTAAGAAGGCTAAATTTAAGGAATTGGCTTTTGTAGTGTGTGTGCACAGCTGCAGTTTATACTTGATCCATTATGTGTTTACATTGGAAACTTAAGGTGGATTTATGTTGCTCTGTCCAGCAGTGGTCCAACAGTCTCATTATTGCACAAAGCACCCAGCACAGGAGGTGATTTATAGTGACACTTAGAATGTAGCACCACCACAGCACCTCTCAGGCTGTTTTATTCATCTGTTGGTCAGAAAAGTGTGAAAAATGCTGTCATAGAAAAGACATTTAAGAGGCTCCTACCACTTCATCAAGTACTTGATAATCAAAAATATTTGTAGGTGTCAAGATATAGTTCCCCTCTACATATCCACCCCTACAATTAAATTTGTTACTAGACGTTTCCTTTATCACCATGATTCATGGTGATACATGGATTGAGAATGAAACACAGGAATTTAGCTATTTTGACTAAAAAGTCCTGAATTCTGAAAAACACTTACCATGGATCCATTTCTACAGTAAGTGCTGCTATAGTTTATAGTTCGTCATGAAGTCTGTTATGGAGTCAGTTGGCCCTGCAGGAAGAAGGAGGAGATGTTATGATAAACTGATCTCAGACACAGAGATCAAACAGGAAGCACTGCCTTGTTGTGGTGAACCTGGAGGTGTGCCGAGCCCCTCCTAGACTGCGCTCCTGTAAAGCCAGGAGTGTAAATGGGAAACAGGACTCATGAAAAACCACCTACTCAATGCATACACGTGTGTGTGTGTGTGTGTGTGTGTGTGTGTGTGTGTGTGTGTGTGTGTGTGTGTGTGTGTGTGTAGCAAAGCAGTGTGCAGCTCTGTTGAGTGTGTGAGGCCCATTTTCCTTCTGAAAGATTCTCCTCATTATTGCAACACACTGGATGGCTCCATTTTTACATAATTATGCAAATATTATTTCATGACACAAGAGGTGTGCTCTAATGTATTTGCCGCATTAAGCACTCCACACAGCTAAATCATAGAATGCCTTATGCCAGATTTCCCTTATTCCTTCATTGACGCGCATTAGTTTACAGTGGAACAGAAAGAAAATGCAGCCAGAAACTTAGCTTTTACCAGATGACTCTCTATTGAATTAAGCTCTCTCTCTCTCTCTCTCTCTCTCTCTGTGTGTGTGTGTGTGTGTGTGTGTGTGTGTACAGGCAAGCCCAAAGCGGTGATGGAAACACATTAGTCTATAAGTGAACAGTATGGGGAGAAATATTTCCACAGCCTGAAAATGGGAAACAGATGAGGTCTTGTCAGAAGTGAATATTTCGAAGCGGACATAAGCTCATTGGCAGTCGATCGCAGGACGCACATGATTCGATTTTCCCCTCTCGCAACATGATGAACGAGAGAAGAAGAGGGCAGGGGGGGCTATGTGTGTGTTTGGGGAGATCATGATGAGTACGAGCTTTTTTCCACTCATTTTCATGCCTTTTGATTCTGGCCGGAGTCTATGATATTGGCCGAGGTTAAGCCTCAGGAAGAAGAAGAGTATGCAGGAGGAATAAGGGCTGTTACTTTTAATATATTTTCATTACTGAAGTTGGAACTGTACAGCAGGTTTATACAGCGACTACTGCAGAGGTGAATACAGAGCTGAGGCATGGACGCAAATAAGTAGATTCAGGAAACTGACAGATTTGTTGGACATTTCATATTGTTCCTGCTGCAAGTGTGGATATTAAATGTTAAACTCCTGTTGAAAAGGGAGGCTGTGCACTTAGTTCCAAAACAGCATCATGAAAGCAGTCCTTATGTTTCTGATGGGGCACTCCACTGACTGTAGATGCATACAGGAACACTGGTCAGTCTGTGAATGTGATTTTAGTGCTCAGGTTTTTTGTTTGTTTGTTTGTTTGTTTGTTTTTTGCATCTTCATATGGAATGTAAACCTCAGGAAAAACGGATGCAGTTCTGGAACCAGTAAACCAGATTATTATGGGCACCAGAGAACTCCAAGTCTAGGGGACAGGACCTACTAACAAGTCAGAACATAAATCTGTGGAGATGACAGGAAATAAATGTAAAGAACACACACATCTGCTGTGTTATTTTTGTATACTGGATAGGTTTTATATGTACTGTCTATGTTTGTAGCTGTTTTGTTTGCTTTGTCTGTCTTTGTCTGTCTTTCCTCATTTTTATGGGGGTAGGCTGTAAATGTGTGTTGTTGTGTCCCTATACACCTCCACAAAGGCTAATAAAAGCAAATAAAATGGGGACCCACTCACTCCATACCATTGCTAGTGATCAAAAACTTGACAGATGCCTTTACACACAGTGATGCAGAGCCCCAAAAATGTGAAATACTGGAGGTCATGATAATGATGTCGAGAAGTAATGTATTAGAGGTTTCCAGTGGCTTTTCTTACTGTGAGCTGTTGCTATGGAGCCATGCTTCTATTAGTGGGGCCGTCATTTTGTTTGTCCAGTCCACATGCATGAGGACACACATGAACGTGCACACATGCAAGTGACGTACTACCCATTTACTTACTAAGTGGGTAGTAAGTAAGTGGATAGTGTAAAATGACTCTTGCAAATCATTTCACAGTCTTATTGTCTTCCTACTCAGTAGGATAGTCTGCATTAACTTGTCAAAGTCACACTTACCAGGTTAAAATGGAGAAGATGCTGCCTTGATGTCTACAAGTGGTTCTTTGCTAACAAAAAACAGTGAGCAAAAACATTCATATGGTTTTTTTGGTCTGTATTGGAACTGTGTTAGATGGCAAGCTGTGATTGGTTGGTGACCACTTTAATGGTTTTGTTTGTTGGTTTGATTTAGTTTTCTTCGTTTGGACATTTGATTATGATGATGTTTCGGGACTTCTTTTACAACTTCTGTAATGTCATGGGGAAGGAAGTGCCAATGGACCAACTCCTACAAAAAAAGATTACCATTACAATGAGGTCTGAAATGGTATGCATGATACAGGCTGTCTTGTCTTTAGCATGTCTTTACTTTGAACACATTCTGAAGAACCACAGAAATAGCAAACCCAAGTGCAGACCTGTATAGGCACTGGCGAGGATGTTGTGGGTGTATTAGCCCCAGGTTAACTATGAACTCAAGAAAGACTGGTTCACAGAAGCCACACAACAAAGTGCTGCTTCCATTTTTTGGAAGGCTCACTCAGCCTGGCCATTGATCTGTGAATGATAAGATGAGATGATGAACTGACTGTGGCTCCAAGTGTTGAAAACAAAGATTTCCCTACCTGGAATGTGAATTGTGCTCCTCTGTTGGAGACAATGTCAGAGAGAATGCCATGCAGGTGGAACACACCTATGGAGAGGAATGAGCCATTGTAGAACATCTGTCAACAGTGCTGAGGATGGTTGTGTTGCCGTTGGAGAGGGGAAGTCCAGTATCAAGGTCCATGTGACTATGGGGGGGCAGGGAATGGGGGGATTTTAAAGGTGACTTTGCTAAAGGTCATATTCTGGGCACAGATTGTACATCCTGAAGTGAATTCCCAGGTGTCTTTATCAGTTGTGGTCCACAAGAAGCTCTCACAGAGGAAGATGACAGTTTGAGTAATATAGTGGAAGGTCAGTCTGGCTTTGTATTGTTTCTTTGCAAGTGCATCACAAATAAAGAAATCATCAGAGGAGAGAATGATGAATGAAAGGATGTTGTTCTGCCTTTTCATTTTTACTAGTTAATGTTAGGTAGGTAGAGAAAATATTTTTGATTCACTGTGCTACCCACTGGCTACTGGCAACTCCAAGTGACTTTGGACATTTACAATGTGACTTTTCAAAAATCCTGAATGGATTTAGAAGATAGAATAGAAGATTGTCGCGGGTTCGATTTCAAAAATAGGCAAAAAATGATGGCACAGCCAGCGAGACTCCCGTTTGGTGGTTTTATTGTCACCAAAACACACAGTGGAAAATATGTACAGTGAGGTAAATACAAAAACTCC
>OMNN01061058.1:2080-13835 GCA_900302755.1 Chromis chromis | reverse complement strand
GAATCCCATCCAGACTCTGTGGAGGGAACTAAAGACCAGAGTGATGACAAGGAAGAATCCCCCCTCAAAGACCTGGACATCATCACAAAAGAGGAACAAAATCCCAGTGGGGACATACAGGACTGTTTGATTGCTGTGGTGACAAAGGATTTGAAACTGATTACGGAGAAAAGGATGAATTATTTAACATCTAATTGGTCCCCATTATGTGATCAAAAATGTTCTGAACCATTGGGCATGGACAAGAGGACCTCTCAGGGTGTCCTATGGGGTCTGGCACCAGGACCAGGGCAGTGGATCCTTTGGGTACTCTGGCTTGTGCAGTGAGGCGTCTGTCAATCAAACTTGTTCCACTGCATCCGGTTGATGCTTGATCAGAATGGGGTCTAGGAAGTTTGGAGGTCAACTCAACATCTTGGGCCATTGTCATGTTCCTCAAGATGTTCCTGATTGTTTGATGTTTTTGCCATGTGGTGGGGTGCATTTTCCTGCGGGGGTAGGCCAGTCACATTTGGGATTGCCATTTGCATGAGGGAGTGTGCTTGTTCTGGGACAATGTTTATTTGGGTGTCTAAGTCTCATCAACATGGATGTTAAAATCCAAGGTTTTCCCCAAATCAATACCATAGTACCAATATGATCAATGTTATTCACTTCACCTGTCAGTGGTCATAATGTTGTGGCTGATCAGTGTATGTCTGAGATGAGTCTGAGCCTGGTTGGTCTCTCAGATCTGCAGAAGCCAGTATGTTAGTGGCACCCAGAGTTCAAACCAAACACAGTGAAATGATTCTTATCCATTATCCTGCCCACGGATGGAACCATCTTTCCCTGGAACTTAGACACAACCCAACTGGAGTTATTAAAACTACTCCAGTGCTTTTCATTCATGTGTTACTTTTATTTATTTTATAAATTCTGGTTCAAGCTACAGACTGTATGTGAAGTTTATGGTTTACTTCCAGAACTTGTCTCTTTTTTCTACTCTTTACAATACTAACAGTTATTGGTTTTAATGAGTGATTTGTAGATGCCCAATCAGAAAAAGCTTCCTTTCAAAATACACTTTTACTATACGGTATAAATCATCTGCAGTGTATTTTTTATTTGTTTGTAATTTTATTTTTTCTATGTTTTGTTGTCAATGTGAACACCCAGAAATCCATGGGCGTCTCAGGTAATTTGCTTAAGTTAAAAATAAAAGTGAAAAAATGAGTTTCTTGCCTGAGTGAAGGCAAGAAACTGTCAGGAGAAACCCTCCATTATTCGAAGGCACAGTAAAGCCTCGGCCAGTTGTACTGCCATTGATTCAGGATGTACAACAATAAAAGCATATAATAGATAGCCGCTGCCAAGTTGTAAAACGAATTCTCAGAATCAGCCCGAAATGAACACTGACAGGCAGATTTGACACATCAGGCTTAAAGTTTTGTTTGAAAATGCTATAATAGTAGTTTTACATGCAAGCTTAAGTAGTTTCTGTATTTTGTCCAATGACTGTTCATTTGGAGAGCGTTGTATTTTATCTGCACCTGTCAGTCATTTTTAAGAGTAAGGTTAATTCTACTACAGGAGTCGAGACGTTCTGTGCAAGTAGGTTAAAAAAAAGGGGGCATATACTGGCAATCGGCCAAATGAGTTTGAAAATATGGAATATCCACAAAATCCTGTATCCCTATTGACTCTCACTCACAAAGGGTCTGTGACGTGCCTTCTTATCGGTTGTAGCCCTCATGTTTTCATTAAGCAACTTCATTATAAAGCAGATGTACAAAGACACAAACAAAGAACTCCGCTCCAGACCGCTTTATTGTTGGATGTTGAGGCCATGTCCAGGTCGGTTAAATTATAGAAAACAAAGTCCCAAATCCACCAGTGATCATGGCGCACTGGTTTACTGGTCCTTCAACTCCTTCAGCCTCCTGATTGCGGACTTGACTGTGACAGCAGAAGTTGTGCTGTAAGAGAAGAAAATGTTGTTAAAGATTAATTCTGATGAATATAACATGTTTCGCAACCACAAGATTTATAGCAGTTTTTGAAGAGGAGCATGTTTCTCTTTAAAAGTGGAAATCTTGCGATGAAAAAACAACAACGTGGTGTTGTTCCATTTACAAGGACGTGTATTATTAGTGCTTTACGGTTTGCACAATAATGAAATTAAGCAATCCAGTGTGACTATTAGTCAATGATGTAATTTAGCATCAATGGAGGGCACAAAGCTCAGACTGAAGCGACAAACATTTCCACTTTTGTGCTGTCACTGCAGAATTTAAAGAACCTGTTCCCCCAGTTTTTAAAGTGAAAAATGTGGCAGTCGCTCTGCAAAGTTCAGATGTCCCCGAAATATCCAATAAAACTAGTTCCTAATTAATGTGAAGGGAAATTCACATGTAGTCTCAACCAATCGTAGCCTGAAAAACAGAACAAGTTTCTCTTCTGGGGAGCCTGATGAGATGCTTAATTTAAATGCACACAATCAGGCTGAGAAAACCTGATTCAATGATTGAGTGGTTAGTTTAAGGCCTGTGGCAAGTCTCTACATTCAGAGGCTCTAGTCTGTCAGTGTGAAGCTGATTTGTTGGTATAATGAACTTAATCCATATGGGCTGTGACAGAATGGGAGAAGAGCACTACATTAGCTAAAAAATATGTCAAAGAAGGGCTACAAACAGAACATATTTGAACAGGTAGTTCTTTATATTATACAAATGCTGCACCTAAGAAAACTAATGACTGACATGAAACTTAAATAATTAGCATCAAAAGCTTTGTTTGACAGAAAAAATAAAAACAAAGATACATAAGCGACCTCCACCTATCTAGGTGTAAAACTGTACAGCTGCTTGTACAGGGATACACCATCATCCTAGTTTTGACTGTTTACAAACTGATGATGCAAAAAACGACAGACATTGAAGAGCAGGTAGAATGGCACTATTGATACTAAAAGTATGACTGCTGGTAGAGGTGTCTGCAGATTAGGGCTACAACCATGCTAAAGCATTTTACACTGAATATGTCTCACTTGTGTTATGTTTACGCCTACTGTCCACCTTTCTTCTGCATTTTAGGACCCCTATAACAGACTTTTGGGAATGCTGCCAAAACTGTTTTACTTTGAAAACTTTGTTCTAGTCTGGATGGGGAAAAACAGAAAACTTTTGGAATTGATCACTAAGATCAATTCTCATCTCATCAGTTACTCCATGTCCGTTCCCAATCTATCATGGGTCTGTCACGTGACCTTTGGAGTCCTGACCTCCAGTGGTTGATGCAACATAGATTTCAGACTAGAGTGATTACTAACCCTGTTGTCTATGCTAGCAGCTGTTGTGCAGGTGAATTTTGCATTTTAAATCAAGCTACTACTCTCTACATGGCACTAGGCAAGTTATTAAGTTGTGCAAATAGTCATGCGACATGCGTTTTCAGGCATCTTTGAATGAGCAGAGATTACATCAGAAACAGTGCTAAAACGCTCATCTGTTCTTTTGGACTTAGCCGAAGACACAACCCTCAATTTTATACCTATATCCACAACTGTCATTTCAATTTGGGAGACCACCTCCCAGATGAGAGAATTAGGAGAAAGACAAAAGAAACCTACTTGTAAGTCCAAGCACCTCCAGCCACTGTCTTCTTGCAGGACCCACAGTGCCAGATACCAACAGCCCTCCTCTTCATCTTGGTCTATGAATACACATTTAGAGCATTTGAAAATTTACAAAAAGGCGCCTCCTCACCTTGTCCAGGCACAACATCCTTACATGACATACTACAGACAACAAAATCAGTGCCATCTGCTGCACGCATTGTATTCAGCTCTGTCCTCACCTTGCCACAGAAAGAACAGGTGTATTTAGCATGCTGGGAGATTTCAATTTTCTTGACCATCTTCCTCAGCGACGCGCCATAACGTGTGCCATATTTACCAACGATCCCCACCTTCTTGGTGCGCTTGGCCTGTAAGAAACATGAAAACACAGGACCAAAGTGATTATGAGCAACATTCTTGCATATTTACAAGCATCAGTAATTCATATCATGGGTTAATGCTACTGACCGATCTGACATTGACATACTGACTTTAAAACACAGTTTCTACAGTGGTAATTAAATGTATCCTGAGCAGTCTTCATATAATTTAGACAGGCAAGTCACAGCAGCAGTGCACTTCTGAACAATACTATAAGCAGTTAACACATGTGTCAGTAAGCTTTAAAAAAAAAAACCTAACACGGTGAATGAGGTGCTGTCACCATTGGTGAAACCAGCTAGCTAACACAAGCTTCCTCTGGCCAAGCTAACCACCATGCTAACTCAAACCAACGATGCTATAAGCCGTTTAAAGACGACTGGCTCAGTCGAGACATGCACTTAGCCACTTCACTTAATTGTGACTGCTCACACTCTAAATGAGAACGGAATTTAAGATTTACTACCCAATAGTAGGCTAAAGTAACCAACCCGCCCGGCTCTTGGGCTCAGTGAGTATAGCAATGGTGGCCGCCATTACTGTCTCAATAGGACATGAAAACATCGCTTTTTCTGTTAATACAATCCCCAAAGTCACACAAATACAGCTCAGCTCTGACAAACAGGGTCACTGTAAAGCCTCTGGATATGTGATTATATCATTTACAGCACAGAAATAGTTAGATTGACACGGATTATGAGCGGGAGAGGCTAGGCTCACCATCTTTTCAGTGGAGACGTAGGTCCAAAGAGGGATTGCTTAGGGCGCAAGCGCGATTTACTCAGTTGTTCGTGTTGCATTGTGGGACTTTGAGTTTTCACAGAATGCAGCTATAATACATAAATATAAAGCGCCGCATGAATATAAATGGTCAAGTATTGGTTTGTGCGTTTACTTTTACAGCTTATCAACAAAAATGAAAGAAACATCTTCTTGTACATAAAATTATGAAGAAAACTAATTAACTCGTAACTAAGGACGCGTCTGTAGATACGCGCATGCGTTTTGATGTAGTGGACGACAACGTCGCTGCTGCTGAGTTGAAATGTTTGTCCACTTAGCCTGTCATGATGCGACATTAGTTGTTTGTGAATATACAGCTCGTTGAAAGTATTATTTCTTTGTAATTAAGTTCTATGATATGCTATGAAGCTAACACGGAAACTGGTGCTCGCTAAGGCGAAGGCCTCCGACCTGGAGAGCGTAAAGAAACTGAACTGCTGGTAAGTGCTTACATTTTAGCATATCAGTGGCTCTGTTGGTTTGTGGTTTATATGATGATAGTGGAAGTGAGCAGGTACAACTTAATTTGCGAGTCGTATTATTGGTAACGTTACATTACATTTTATTTTGCAGGGGATGCAACCTGACTGATGTGAGTTAATGATGTCATACTTGGTCTGACACTGAGTTCATTTTTCATTCTACAGTTTACTTACTTACTTCTCTTTATTTAACATTTGAATTTAAGCTGTGTGGATGTATGTTTTTTTCAGATTTCTATCTTCTCTCAGATGCCCAACATTGAGGTGCTGACACTGAGGTTGGTGTGTTTTAACTCTGCTGTCTCACACATACAGCCACGTTAACACTGATATCACCGTTACACCAGCACAGAGTCAGTCAGGATGCTCCACAGTTCCTGGCTGTGATCTCTTTCTTCTCTCCGTCCACAGTGTCAACAGCATCTCGTCTCTCTCTCCTCTGGCCGGCTGTCTCTCTCTGACTGAGCTGTACCTGAGGAGGAACATGATTCCTTCCCTCTCTGAGCTCTCTCACCTGCGTCCGCTGACTCGTCTCAGAGTTCTCTGGTTGGCTGAGAATCCCTGTTGTGGAACTGACTCCAGCCAGTATCGGCTCACTGTGCTGCGCTGCCTGCCTCGCCTTCAGAAACTTGACAACCAAGGTGAGTGTGCAATGCCTTTGCACACCTGAACATTGACAAAGCAGTCTTACCTCAGCTGATGAAGACCTTTCAATCATATCATGTGATCTTTAAAGCAAAAACCAGAACCATTGACCCCCACAGTGAGGGGATCTGGTGACTCTGTTGCGCTGTGGGGGTCATTTCGTTGGCATGGTTTGGGTCCACTTGTTCCTTTAGAGGGAAGGGTCACTGCAAATTGAAAAAGTCATCATAGGCATCATGTTTATCCTATGATGAAACATTTCTATCCTGATGGCAGTGGTCTCTTCCAGGATGACAATGCCTCCATCCCCAGGGCACAAGGGGTCACTGAGTGGTTTGACAAGTCTACAAATGATGTGAATCATATGTTAAGTTAAGGGGCAGTGATAGCCTAGTGGTTTGTGAAGTGAACTTGTAACCAATGGGTCGCCGGTTCGAGCCCCCGGACTGGCAAGAGGTTGAGGTGGGAAAGTGAGAGCAACCGCTTGTCCCAGTCACCACCACTGTGGGCCCTTGAGCAAGGCCCTTAACCCCTGACTGCTCCCCGGGCGCTGCACCACGGCAGCCCACTGCTCCTAGTATGTATAGTTGAGGTTAACTTTGAATAGGATGGGTCAAATGCAAAGGAGTTTCCCCAATTTAGATTATTGTTATAGCCTTCACAGTCACCAGATCTCAATTCAGTGAAGCTCCTATGGGAGATTTTGGACCAACATCTCTCAATCACCATCATCAAAACGACCAATAAATGAATAGTAGTTCAGCAGTTCAGGCCGAACATCTTACAAAGTCACTTTGCGTTGGTTTTCCTACATCATCGGTCCGCAGTTTTTACAAGTTGTCGCTTGTAACCGGTGTATGAAAATCTTCTCCCATGTTGGCTTAAAAGTTGAGACTCAAAGTAGGGATAGACCGATTATTGGCCTGGCCAGTTATTGTGGCATTTTTCCCACAGCAGTTGGCAAAACAGTTTCACACAAAGGTTCATATAGAAGCTGTTGTGCAACTTTAATACAGCTCATACATGTATGTGTGCAATGTTTTGTGTGTGCAGTAGTGACAGAGGATGAGATTGCACTGGCTCTCATGGAAGGCGAGGAGGTCACCACGCCTACAGGTAGTAATCAGAACCAGCTTTCCTCCAACGGACTTCCAGATGCAGAGACAGAGAATGACCCACTGAATTACAACATGGAGGAGACAAAGTAGGTCTTAACATTACCAGAAAGTAGAACAGACAGACTACAGATAATCTGCAACTAAACATTTCTCTCTCAATCTTTGTTTTTAGCAAAATCAGAGAAGAGTTGGGGATGAAGCCTCTCTCCAGGGACAAGTTCTCCTCTCTTTCTTCTCCGTCACCCAGAGAAAACAAACTGACAATGAAAAGGGTAACCTTGTTCCCCCTTTATCTATAAGTGTTGAATTATACTCAAACCTTGAATATTTGTATTTATATCTACCAATTAATGATCCAACTGTATTTCCAGACACACACTCTTGATGCAGTTCTGCTGCTGCTGAGGGACTTGGATGAAGAGGAGCTTCATATTGTGCACACAGCAACACAGAACAGACTCCAGACGTACACACTGGACTCAGAAACATTCAAAGATTCACAACAAACACAAAAAAACGCTGAAATCCAGCACTAATGTTTCACAGCATGCACTCAGGACCTACATCTCACTCCTCTTTCCATGACTAACCCCAAACCTCAGGATCCCTTCATTTTGCTCTTACATGCTGCCTACATTGAACATGGCATGTGATTTCACTGCACCATCCCTTTTCCCTTTTGTGGTCCAGTTTTCCAGTGTGGACCAATTCTGAATCCATCCCCTTGCTTTCTTTTTTCTTTTTTAATAGCTGCATGCCTTCCTGCCTTGTAAGAACAAAAGAATGTATGTTTTGCTAAATGTAAATCTATTTCTGTAATTAAAGAGAATAAGCAGCAATAAATTTATTCAAGTGTTGCTTTTAATTACACAGACGTCAGCTGTAAACATGTGTACATCAAAGCACAATGTGAATGTCACAGTGCTACAACGGGGCATTTAGGACGAGTCAAAACATGTTACTAGTAATTTAATTTAAACCACTAATTTAAGCGGCGTAGAGCCCACAGGCTGGGCTGGAGCCACATGTTAATCAGATGTAACAGTCCTGATTCAGCTAAAGTGTCTGCTGGAAAAGAGAGTTCATAAGTGTGAAGTTTTGTCTCATCAGTCTCCCTCCTCGTTCTCCAGGAAATCCATCAATGTGCTCGCATCCACAGCGACAATCAGGTACTCCACTCCATCTGCACCCTGGAGGACGGTTTGAAAAGAGTATATGTTAATGATATGCATCAGAGTTATGAATGAGAGCTGAGACTTCTGAAATTAAATATAAGTCCACCTTGCGTGTCCGTATCAGTTTGTGGTCTCTGAACTCGGTCAGCTGAGTCCTCAGTGTGAGGTCAGAGTTCACCAAGAAGGCCTCTCGACAACGCTGGTAGAAATCCTGGAATGACAATCCTGCACAGCACATAACACAGAGAGTTATTGTGACTATACAGTTGCAATTGAAATAAAATTGTTAAGCAGTTGATGTGAGTAAGTGTTGAATGTTTGCACACCTGTGTATGAAGGATTGTCTTTGTTTTCCAGCTGGAATTTTACCAGCAGTTTAAAGATTCCTCTGCAAAATCGAAGGACACACAGTTGTTAAGAAGAGACTCCAACGGCTTCGGCCCTGTTCATACCTGACATTACTATGTGCTTAAGGTGATTCAATCACAAGGGGACATCTCTGAGTACGTTAGTTCACACCTGGCAATAGAATGCATCTCTGCATGCGCATCAAGTGATCAGTTGTGACTGGATCTCACTTCCCCACTATACTTGCCACACACTTACCCTACATGCAAATATAAACATACATAATTTCCATTTGCAAAGAACAAATGCCAGACTTCTCTCGCTGTCCAATTTAGCAAACCCACATCGGCCTATTTCCCTGCAAAGTTTAACACCAGAGTTAACTGCTTTAGGCCAATTCATGCTTTCCGCATCCACAAGGGTATGTGTGACATAAATTTTGTCATCCACCCAAATCTGAGAGGATGATAATAATAATATTAACTTTATTAATAGAGCACCTTTCGAAACAAAGTTACAAGGGTGTCCGTGTGCAATATTTGTGACTGCATAGGTTGTTTGCACTGCAAGCACATCTACTGCTTATGTGCCAGGAAAACAAGTGGTGCTTAAAACAAATGTTTGGTATGAGGAGAAACTGTGCGAGGTGATGCTCTGTCATTCACATCTTTACAATTCATCATTGAAAGATTTGTAATTGAAGTAGACTTTGGAGGTGTTTGACTTGTACATGCTTTCCATCTGCAGAGCCCAAAACTAGAATCTTGAATTTATCTAGAAATCCTGTACTATGTCTGTCTTCTGTGCTTGGCACATCTAAGGAATAATCATATTAACACAGCGCTAAAGCGTATTCTGTAACCAGCTGCTATATCCCCACGTGTTTTTCTGTGTTAGATATGACGCATATACGCAATTGTCCGCATGGCACACCAACTCTTACCTATTGTAGTGTGAATAGAACCATGTGTTAAATCACTCTCCAATTTCAAAAGCTGCATGTGTCTGTGCACATGGATGAGGAAAGCCTGAATTGGCACTTATCTGCAATTATCTCCAAGTCCCTTCCCGCCTGGTTAATCTAAATCCTGCAACACGACCCTTGGCTAAACACAAAGCTTACACAGTCACTAACTTCACTAACTACTTCCTTCTGCTAAAAGAATTGCTAATAATAGCTGGTGGAACCCGATCCGGTGCAGGACTCTCAGTAAGCGGTCCTTCAGTGTGGCATAAGACACATCTGCATACACACTGTCTTTGTGATCAGATCCCAGTGCATCCTGAGTGCATTAACACCTGAACTAACAGCTGTCCACTTGTGATCAGATCAGACATAAGATGCACGCTAATGCATTATAATAAGGTGTGTATGGTACCTTGCGTTGGGTGTCAAGCTGCGGAGCACATGTGTGAGCGAGGACAGAGCGAGGGCGCCGGTCTGCTGCACAAGGAGAGAGTTTTCATACGATGTCTCCTCGGCGTAGTTTTGGAACGTCACACACTCCCACCACAGCCAGTTAAACTGACTCTGCTTGAACTGGTCCCACACTGGAAACACACAGAAAACATTCAGCTACAAGGTGACACTTTAGAATACTTAACACTGCAGTACAAACAGACACCCACCCATAGGAGCGTTAATGTGGTCTAAAGAAGCCACCAGATGCAGGTTGGGGAGGGATGCTAGCTGCCCCAGTGCACTCTGGGTCTTCTCTCCTCGCAGCATTGGTCCGTCGATGTTATGGATGAGCAGGTACACATGGAGATCTGGGCCTGCGACGATGCAGCATGAATGTAAAACACACCGATTTAAACACAAGCTCAAGACAGAGACAATTCGAGACAACAAGGAGGACTTACTGTCTTTAAGGGTCTGAGCAATGAACTGGATCTGGTCTGAGGGTGTCCGGAAACTTCCCTGGTGCTCTAGAACCTCACATGTCAGCGCATTTAATATCTGCAATACAAGCAAAGTGTGTTTATGGATAAAAGCAGCACAAAAAAAACACTATTTCCAAAAAAAAAAAATTCTGGTTGAAGCTGTTTAACTAAATAAAGCGTTTGGAAACTTACCGATTTCAGAGTAATGGAGGGGAAAAATCCATTGACCACCAGGTGGATTTCTTGAGATAAATGAGACATGCGGAAGTCCTCCAGCAGAGCTTTTTTGCTGCCCAAACCGTAGACCAGAACACTGAATCCCAACCTACACACAAACAACCACACACTTTCTGTTATGTACTAATATTTTAAAACTAATAAAATGTATGCAATAAAGTGTGACTACACTCACTGTAACTGTAACATCCATTTGCTAAAGTGCTTTCGGTGTTTGTTGTGCAGCTGCTGGACCTCTTTTGAATAGCAGGATGGTTTTCCTTCCAAGAGCCGCACCAACGTCTCCTGAAAAAACAAAATGGAGACCAATTCAACCAAATTTATAAGCAAAAGCAGCTGTCACAGTACTGGAGGTTATAAACTCACCCTGTCGAGTTTAGGAGTGTGTAAACGCTCGAGTGTGCGATCTGATGTCAAGACTTTTGAACTGCCATGAGCTTCAAAATACTCCTCGATCATCGTGGGCTGGTTCACAGGTTCTGGTGTGTTCTTGCTCCTCTTGGAAGGAGTCTTGTAGAGAGCTGCAGATAAACCTTTACTGGGAGTCCTTGGGGTCTTCAGGTTCTCCTTGTCCTCTTTCTTTACTTTCTGCTCTTCCTCCAGACCCTCTTCATCGTCATCCTCCCCAGAGTCAGAGGGCGAAAGATCGCTGTCGCTGTCTGATCGGAGGCTCGGAGCTGAAAATATCAAACACGTTCAGATTATTGGTGAGAATCACAGAGTAGCTCCTGTATGATACGATCACGATATGTTGCCCGTGATAATAATGATGATATCACAATACAGCAATTCTGCGATACTCAATACATTGCATTACGATCATTTAAGACATATTCAGATAAATGTGTAACTGAAGAAGAAAAAAATGTGTAAAAAAATAAAATTTTTCTAACCTGGCTTCACAAGTCACGAAGTATTGACTCCGGTATGTCAAACTGATTGTGGGAATCAGTTCAAACTCGAATGAAAATGTCGATATTTAGCATCAGTGTATTGATAATGTATCACAAGACGATGTGATATAATGTGCTGTTGTATTGATTTTGTGCTCCACCCCTAGTTTAGATTAAAGCTAAATTTACACATTTTATCTTCTGTGAAGCA
>OMNN01061043.1:5678-16963 GCA_900302755.1 Chromis chromis | reverse complement strand
GAGAGAGAGAGAGAGAGGGAGCGAGAGAGAGAGAGAGAGAGAGAGAGAGAGAGAGGGCGAGGTCGTTGGTTTGCATCTCTTATTGTTTACTCTTTGTTGTTGGTTTGCATCTCATTGTTTACTGTTTGTTGTTGTTGTTTACACCTCCTTCCAGCCAGGATTGACACAGTCGTAATCCTTCCACGCTCTACTTGCACATACATATTGATGCGTGTGTTTATTTACTTGCGAGGGACCGTGTACAATATTAAGATAGAACTGAACACCATCGGACATCTTGTTTTTGCTGACCTCTGGTGGTTTAACTTCTCTCCTGACTGCAGAGATGTAGAACTGGACTCCAAAGTATCCTGCAAATGTGTCGGGCATGGAAGTATTTCTCGGTTGGCTACACATTTGCAGGATACTTTAAGAAATGACTGAAGAAACTTGGGATTCAGCACCAAAAGATGGACAAAAAGAAGGAACCAACTCATTAAATCAGCTGTGAAAGCATTTTATGAGGCAGTGAATGCATCAAAGTTTAGGCCCCAAGAAGAGCAGAAAGAGAACTGAGTAAAGGAAAACTTCCCCCCACATCCACCCAGATGAGCATTTTCTGGCTCCAGTACGTGACAATATAAGGCCCTGATGCTACGTCTCAGTTAAAACACGACACAAACCATCACAGAGAACAGAATCTGCAGCCCTGTCGTCTCTGTCTAACCACCATGACGCTCTTGAGAAGTGATCACAGCGAGGAGTTTGCAAACAAGCGCTGGGACGGGGAGGATCCATGTGTCGGCTCAGAGTCACTCAGTTCATGTTTTCCAGAAGAAAGACGCCCTGCAGGGTTTGCTCTGGTCAAGGCTCAAATCAGGGCACAGTTTCATAAAACAGGAGGACAACTAGCAGCAGGAGGCTATCTAATCTAAAAGTCTTGCTACATGTGAAGGTATCTTGAGTTGAAGTGGAGTAAAAATATGAATTAAGGTATTTGCTGAAAGCCTCTTGAAATATCTAAGAGTCCATAAAAAGTCCACAGAGAACATTTAACAAGCAAACTAAAAGTAAGAATTCATGGATGTTGCCTCCTTCAGATTCACCTCGTATTAGACTTGTGCTATATTCGCTTTAACGTGCAACATGAGGGACGTTGTTGTGTATTTTGTGGTGTATCCACTAGGTGGCAGAACAGAGCACAATCATTTCTGGCTAACAACGATGATCTTGGACACAGTTTGGCTCATTTCTGTGCAGCTGGAAAGCATCAGGAGGAGAATCTGCTAGTTTCCGTCCTGAAACGCTGCCCCCTGCTGTTCATTTGCTGAATCGCATCTTTTGGGGGACATGAATGTGTTGTTCTTTTTAAACAAACTATGTGACATGCCTTAAAGCTGAAACTGAACAATAACTTAAGACAGGTTATGATGAAAACTTCTGTTGAAACAACGGACCAAATGGCTTTAACAGTTTGTATGTAGCAATGCTTAGTTACCTTCAACTCTACGGATCATTTTAGCGTCTTTTAGTTTGTTGTTTTGGTTTCCTACTTCACCATTTTGGTTCTCTTTTACCTCTCTAGTTGCAACGTGTAGAGAAAAAGCTTAAACGTTCCTGTACACGACCTCCTCAGTAGCAAACAGACACAGTTAGAAGAGCTAGCAGAACATTTAGCAGCTAAAGAGACGCATATTTTCCTGGTGGAGACCAAAAGCGGAGCTAAAAGAGCTTGTTATAGATGCAAACAACTCCAAAAGAACGATCACCTTGCTCTGTATTTACTGGTTGTGTATTCGCCAACAGCTTTGTGAGGTGATAATATGTCACTTTTAGCGTTACAGCTAGTTTCTACTGAAGTGGTTCAAGTTGTTACTACAGGTTTAAAAACTCTAGCTGAGAATCTGTGTGAAGGTGTTTTTACATCTAGTTGGTCCCTCAGAACAGTCAGCTGTTTCCATCATGTTTCGTTCTTACTTCCTGGTTTAAATCAGCTTCTTGTGTTTGGATAAAAATGCAGATTAATGGTTCATTCCCTGGAAAAACTTTATTTATTTATTTATTTATTGTTGTGAAGGATGTTTGAACATTCTCAAAACGTGTTTATCGTCCTTGTTTCTGAAAACTACTGTTTCAAATGAGATTTTTTGCAGTATTTCAAATGTTTGCATCACTTTGTTCTCTACGATTGTCCTGCAGGATGCCCGGCTGTCCTCAGGAGCAGCCACAGTGGTCCACCACCATGGACGGGATCTTTCCGTAGATGATCTGCTCCTTGCGGTTGAAGTAGAGCATGTTGATGGGCGACATCTTGGTGGGCGTGCAGCAGGGCCCCGCGGTGCCCCGGGGGTTGGCCTTGTTCACCAGGTGTGCGTGCGGATACTGCTGCAGGTGCATGAACTCGCACTCCCCCGAGCAGTAGTTGGCCCGGTAGCGTTTGGGCGCGATGATCCAGTCCCAGCCGAACTCCTCGAAGTCGACGGTGAGCGGGTAGCGACAGCAGCGGGTCTCTGCCGACTCCTCGTCACAGTTGAGGCCCGAGTCACGGCGGGATCGTTTGGGGCTGTCGAGGATCTTCACCACGATGAACGGTTGCTGGAGAGGAATGAAAGATTTACTGGCAAAGCAACAGTCAGGACTTTACTGACATGACGATGTTGGATTTGGAGCACAACAAGAACTCATCAACAACAAGTAGCCCCCCTGTGTTGATTTGAAACAAGTTTTGCACCAAAACTCCACCAAAGATTTGACAAAGTTTGCTGTTTCCTCAGTTTAGCCATTAAAAACTGTTCTGTCTGCTCCGTAAACCAGTGATGGTGCTTCTCCAGCCTGTGTCTACTTTTACAAATGCTTGAACCCGGTAATAAAGTATTTAACAACATACTGAGTTAACCAGAGAGCATGTGTGTTTCTGTTTGACTTGTTGCTCTCACCAGTCCTTCCTCTCCAGGCTCTGCCGAGGTCACGGCCAGATCTTCTCCTTTGGAGTCGTAGGCGTTGATCTCGATGCCGTAGTTGGTTTCTGGTTGACGCAGCCAAGCCTGCAGCAGAGACTTGATGTCGATGCTCTGCCACGAACCGGCGCCGGCGTCGGTGTCGATCTTCAGGGAGCGGACCCGGACGCGTGTGTTGTTTCCCTCCTTCCCGGGTTTGAGACGGGAGATCTGCAGGAAGACGGTGGTGACCATGTCGGCCGGCCGCAGGTGAACCCACAGCTGAGCGCTCAGGATGTTTTTGGGCTGGATCTTTGGGCTGAGGCTGAACAGACAACAGGAGGACAGCTCGTCGTCTGCGACTGGGTTGGCTGGAAGAAGTAATTCAAACAAACTGTTAATTGTCTTGTTGCACACAAACATTTCGGCTTCTTTGGGGTGTTCGTGGTGGCTCTCCAACACTTTTCCATTTTCTTTAGCACCACTTTCAGGACAAATCCTTTTCCTATGATTAGATAACTTTAATTTCATTGAAGTTGTAGTGTTGTTAGTGACAATCAGGCCACAAATGAAGGCAGAACGTCTGGAAACTTTTGGACATTACACTTGGTAATCTTTCTTTTGCACAACAACATGTCTTATTGTAACTGGTAGATTGTCGCCTGCATTTCAAAGTGTGTGTGGATTTTCTGGATTCCAATTTTTCTATTAACATCCCAACTTAAATTATTTGAATAGCTTTAAAATAAACACTACAAATCCAGAAGTATCTGCAAAAATGTACATACACCCATGGGTATCTTATATAATAAATCACTAACTTTCAGAAGCAGCTTTCCAAAACTACCCAAAATCATGTTGTTTATGTTCTGGACTGAAGCCTCACTGATATAAACTTTATAAATGAAAAGCAAACATGATAAATTCTTTGTTTGGTGGTGTATAAATCAATACGCAGGTCTATTTGGTCGTTTGCACCCTAACTGCCTCCTGTTTAATCCACCGCTGCTCAGAAACTATCTTTACGCACAGATTTACGCACGGGGCTTCACTTTTACGCGCGACGTTCTGAAACGCCCGCAGCAGAATACAGCAAAAAATAAAGTGTGAAACATTTCTTTTTCTGTTTAGTTACGCTTGGTGGCCATAGTGATGATGGTCTCCGTCGTTGCGTGGTCCTCGTCCTCCACCCGCGGGTCGTACTGGTCCAGGAGCTGCGTCAGAGGAGGCGCTTTGGGCAGCAGCTGGCGGATCATGTCCCGGCTGATGTTGGGTGCCTGTTCCAGCCGCAGGATGCTGAGGATCTGCGACTTGATGCTGTGGAGCCTCATCTGCTTGCTGTGCTCCCGGAAGTCGCAGGCTGAGCACTGCTCTCCGCTCTCCGCCAGCAGCTTGGAGGTCTGGTTCATCTCCATGGCGAAGCCCGCAGAGGAGAAGACGGTCAGGCAGAGCAAGAGGAGCATCCTGGAGGCAGAAGACGGTCAGTGCGGTGACGCTGTCTGCTGTGAGTCTGTCCCCGGGCAGCTGCACTTTATGATTGGCTACAAATCAGATTTTTTTTTATATAGAAGTGAGATTTAAAGAGGTAGCAGGACTTTCAAGACACCAGCAGTTAAATGGATTCCAGTTTTAATGTGTTAAAATGAAGCTTGATGAAAGATGAGACGCGTCGGTTTGGCTGGAGCTGCGTTCTCTGAGGCTTTTAAACTTTTGCACATTTTCCTAAAATACAAAACGCATTTTTCATCCTCCTTAAGTTCGTTCATGTTGCCAGCAGATGGCGCCTCTCCTTCTGTGTGCTCACAGTTGGATCTGTATAAACTCCCACTCTGTGGAAGGACCCTGAACGCAGCATCACCTTTTGCCCTGCTGCCAGTTTCTCACCCACTTTGTTCCTTAGTGCAACTTTACAGCCACACAGGTGACCCAGATGTTGACAACAGCTTTTATCTGGATGATGAATCAAAGTGTTTTCTCATGCAGCTACACCTGATGTGCAAACGTTGGTTCATTAAAATGATGTAAGATTTGTGTTAAAACTTTGTCCTGAACTCCTCAAATTCTTTGTAGAAATAATCCAGGAGTCATTATGGATACTTTTCTTTACATGAACTCCTTAATAAATCTGGAAAACAGGCAAAAAGGCAGAAAAATGTATCAGGCAATTGGTTAATGTGTGCTATATTTCATAATTCAATAGAGAATTAGGACTCAGGAAGTTCTATTAATCTCCAAAGTGGAATTATCTTATTGAACTTGTGTGACTTGAACCAAAGTTTGACCCTGGATGATGCTTGACACGTTTGATTGAGCAAAGAAACCCCACGAATCTCCAAAGAGATAAACTGACGCAGCATTTTTAAGCAAGCATCACATTCAAATGACTGATTTCTCTTCATATAATAATGCGGTCAGGACATTTCAGTGCTAAAGCTGAGTGCGTTGGGCGGTTTGGAGTAGCTGCTCCTCCCACCAACCTGCAGCAGAGGAACTGGTTCAGCTGCTGAAGTCAACCAGAGAGGATCCGCAGCACGGAGCATCAGGTGAAGGCTTGAATATTATCATGTATTATATCATATATGCTGATATGTTGTCTCTGTGCTGGATCTGACTTCATGTGGATTCAACAGGTGACTTTTCTGATTTGGTCATGAAAATGTTCTTCTGACTGATTCAGTTTAAGTTGAGACGTTTTACTGTCTCTAGTTCACTTCTCTGTGTTAAAGACTGTTCCAGTGCAGATGAACCATGTTTACTGTTATTGGATAAGCAGAAGCAGCAGGTGATGATATCTGCCTCTTGTTTAGGGAGAAACCTTCAGTCAGACGTCACATTTATATTCTCTGTTTCTGCAGACATGGAGGTCTTTAAACATGACTAGACGCTGAACTCTGGTGTCTCTGAAATGGGATGCAACGAGTCCAGGTGCTGGTCTTCGGCCCGTTTGGACAAATCAAAGGAGGCCGTCGTCGACGAGCACAGAGGAGACGAAGCACAGGAGCTCCTGAAGGATGTAAAGGAGGATGAATGTTTGGTCGGTCCGGCTGACGTGTGTTCATCAGATCCTCCTCCGGTCAGCAGGCAGATGCTGGACTTGGCCAGCAGGATGTCGGAGGACATCGTGGCTCAGGCTCTGCAGCTCTGCTGGCAGGTGGAGCTTCAGTACAAGGAGCTGCCTTTTATTGACAGCGACTGTGATTATATCATATGAACCGACAGGTGTAGCCTCTAATCACAGGATCCAGGATTAGAACACATGGAAGTCAGTGTTGGTGACGTTCATCTCTAAGAACTGGACACCTGTGATGTTTCAGCCGAGCAGATAAGGAATGTAAAGAATACAAGGTTGTGCCTCCTGATAATGAATTATCTCGCTGTTCAAACCTTAAACCTACTTGTACTTTAGCAGTATTCTGTTCTGGGATGCCCTTTTCTCATTTAGATGAATCCTAATCAGATTAGAGACACTGATGAGTCACAATTAATGACCGACTGCAGAATTCTCCAACATTCAGTCCCATTTAATGGATCCAGCTGCAGACCACTGATGTACCGCTGGACATGAAGTTAAATGACAAACTGGCATTAAAAACTCAAAACAAGTTGTTTAATGCGTCATTCGTTTTTTAAAAAGTGTCAGTAATTTCCTTAAACATCTGATGTTTTCCTCAGGCTGGAGGACATAATGCATTTGTTAGGGACTATTTTCAGCAGCGGCTTAATCCACATTTATTATAGGGAGTATTTAAAGCAGCGAAACAGTGATTCAATATAACCTGATGAATGAACTCGGCTCACTGAAGGGTTTTAATCACTTCTGGAATCAGATATTTAAGGTTTTAAATCCCTCCATAGCTGAAAAACTACACATATCCTGCAACTTTTCAAAGCTACTTCTTGCTGTCGGCTGTCTTTGCCATTGATTTGTTGTTTTTCTTTCATGGGGATTTTGTGATTTGTAATAAAAAATACTGAACTTCCACCAAGAGAATGTGTGACGTGAGTATTTCAGGGATCCAAACACCGGTGGAGACGACTGTATCTCAGCTAGGAGTGACGGAACAGATCATTTAGCCTCTGAGTCGGTGAGAAAATGACATGTGGCAGACACCGGCTCAACAGGACGACCTTGTAGTCCGGCATGTTTACTATGCAGGTGGTTTCTGTGGACGTAAAAACAAGACCAGAGGTGGGCGGGGTGGAGTTCCCCTCATCAGGCTTTCAGGTCAGCAGCTTTGTGTATCTTTGGAGAAGAATACCTTCAAATAAAGAGGATTTATGTGTGTTTAAAAGTCCGGATTTCAGTTTGTTTATGCTTTTATTTTGAAATGCGTCTCATGTACAGTATGCAGCCCACAACCCTGGACAGCATCACTTAAATGGGCCGTAGCTCAAACTGCATCAACTCACAAGTTCGGAAAGGTCAATATTTTAATACATATTAACCAGAAAATCAGGCTAAAGCCTTGTCAAACATCGTATAACAACATTATTCTTATTTAGATACCATCTTAATTTTTAATATGAGATATATCATAGTTTAATTGACATGTCTGCTATTAACTTGCCAGACTCCTGCAGAACAGTCCACAGCAAACTGGATTTCTGTTTATCAGCGATCAATAACTTTGACCTTTCAGTGTGAGTGAAATAAGATCTGCTGGATTTAATGAACCCTGTATTTTATTTTAATACAGTTGTTCTCAACATGTTTTATGAGATGTTCGTCCATTAGGCAATATAGGGAAATGCTAATGGCGGCGTGGCCTCCAGGGGGCGCCACACTGGGTAGGGCCGGCTCTGGATAGTTTACTTCAACTATATAATGTATGAATTTAATGATAAATAATTTTAAAATAATAAGTCACAGAATGAAAAAAGGTTATCTATCAAATCAAATAAGTCTTCACAATTTCATTCAGCAGACGCTTTTATCCAAAGCGACGTACATAGGTAGGTAGGTAGGCTTGTCTAAGGGTCCTCACTGGATACCTGCACCCTGACCGGGATCTGAACCACCGATCTCCCATTCCAAAGTCAGGGGTGTTGGTCACTGAGCTATCCAGCTGCTACGTTTACACAGTAAAACATTTAGAGAAAGCGAGTAAATGCAGGTGTAAAGTGTCAGTCAGGTCTACAACTTAGGCCCCATCCACACGAAGCCAAAACGCTTATAGTTTCAAAAACGTTCTTCATAAAGGCGGAGTTGTTTTAGTAAATGTGTCCATCCACCCGAATTCACTTGATGCGCCTGAAAACGATGTAAAACACACGCCAGGCCTGTTGGTGGCGCTGTGACGGCGTAATGTAAACAAGGAAACTGGTGGCTGGACTTTAGGCAGAATCGTTATGTTCTTTTCCGGGGTGGATCCAAAATGAAGTGGCGTATTGAGCTTTCCATATCTGTCTGGTGAACACGGTGATGATGCAGAAGAAGTATATTCTGCTGTAACAGTGATAATAGGGTGACTAGCTTCAGCAGGACACACCAACACTGTACGGCGCCATAGTTGTAGTCATTTTCTGAGTTTGGCGCATTTATCAAGAGGTGGAGCTATGATGCAAGCGTGTCAGAAAAAGATCGGATAGAGCGTAACAACAACGGCGTTTTCAAATCTTTCCACTCTGGGACCGAGGTTCAGAAATGATCGTTTTCAGACCCCCAGAACGCCGGCTTGGTGTGGATGATACACGGGTTGGTGGACTAGCTGTGTGTTTACATTCGTGGCCAAAAGTTTTGAGAATTTGTGGTCAATCCTCAAGCGGCGGGTGGACAAACAAAACCCCACAAATTCTGACAAATTATTAATTAAACTGATTATTCATATTCCTCGGTCAGGATGTGGTCCAGAAGTTGATTGACAGCATGCCAGGGTGAATTGCAGAGGTCTTAAAAAGAAGGTAAACACAGCAAATATTGACTCTTTGCATAAACTCAATTTATTGTCAATAAAAGCTTTTGACAATTATGAAATGCTTGTAATTATACTTCAGTATACCAGAGTAACATTTTACAAAAAGATCTAAAAACACTGAAGCAGTGAACTTTGTGAAAACTAATTTTGTGTCATTCTCAAAACTTTTGGCCACGGCTGTAGTCCCAAATGGGATGCAAAGTCTCTGACTCCCCTTAAAGCATAACTAAAAATGCACTTTAGTCATATGGGATGTCATTTTATGGAGACAGAGTTGGACATTCATTTGAAACATGTGCATTTATATAGGAGGATGTCACTTGGGATAACTGGCCCAATTCGAATCCTTTAATGTTATTATACTAATGACCTGCTGCAGCGACGTTTGTCTTTTTAATTTGGTCTAAATGACAGACAGGGCTGGCTAAAGATGAGAAACTGCCAGTTGAATGCTGCTCTTTGCTAATAGCCATCAGAGATTAGTAAATCGTTGCACTTTGGCAACCCAGGTGTCACAGCTGAGTCAATGACCGCTGCAACGGAAGAGTTTCTCACATTTATGGAGTGAAATGCTTGAAATGTAGGACATCCCTAGTTTTGTGACATAATGCTTAGTGCGCAATTTGGAATTAATGGATATTGCAGCAAAATGTCATACATTTTGCTGCAATATCCATCTATATATACACCAGCAGTTTTAAAGTCTGGTGTGATCAAGGCTAAATAATGGCATACAGTGAATGAATGTCCTCACAAGATCATTAGAATATGTGTTGTATGCATCCACGCTGGTGTGTCAGGTATCTGTGCATTAACTCTCCCATGAGTGTGTTAATATCCATAAGTAAGTGGCTGTGTGTGATCTGCCTGCTAAAGTGTGTCTGTGTAATTGGAGTGCGTGCGAGGGCTGAGGCAGGTGGCTGAAAGCTGAGCAGCCTTGGTTCCTGGTAGGCGTCTCTCCAGAGACAAACTGAAGAACTATCATTTCACATCACTGTCAACTGCACTGCTGCCTCACATGTTCAGGACATAATCACAGCCAGGCCAGGACACACACACACACACACTCCCATCCTCATATGCACACACACTGCTCCCACTCTAGAAGGTTTCAACAATATATATTTGGATCTGCTGATTTCTCAGGCTGATACTGACATTTTTATTACATATCATCCAGCTCAAGCTGCCCACCTCCGACATGATGGAGGCTCCTCCCTGAATAGTGAACACATCTGGTGTGGGATGATAGAGTGCAACAATCGGAAGGATCTGCAGTGTAACCTGCTTCACTTCTAATAGAGTGTGGAGACTTAATGGTGCCATCATTACGCTTAATGACTTTGGGTGTGATTATTTCACTGGCCCACACTGCAATTTGCTCCTTTGGTCCATTTCCATGAAACAGATACAAAAGCAAACAGGTCTGAAGGCAGAAACACACATGGGAACCAGCAGCACATTTGCTATTTGTTGATCACAGGTGATGGTGCAGTTGGGCCCAACATGGCACTTAGTCTGAATAAGTTATTAGAAGGAGGAAGACAAAATCAGCAGGTAGAGTCGGGGACAACAGGAGCAGGTGAAAGGGGAGGAAAGAGGCGACAGATGAAAAAGATCTGTAGTGTTTTGTGAAATGGAAAAGTCTGTGTGCAGGTCCCAAAAATCCACTAAAACTGCACAAGGTCTGCTTTAGTGTGAGCAAGTGTTAGCACAAATGCTACTGAAATGAGGATTACAATTGTGCTGTGCCTTCAGCTGCACCTCTTCTGCTGCATCAGCATTTGGTGCAAGGAAATTAGCAACAAGCAAATCTAATCACTCAATTGTTCCGCAGCAGCAAAGCCAGTGTCAGCGCAAGTGCAGTTATTATGCATGTATCCATTTTGTTGTTGTTGTTGTTGCTTTTATGGGGGTGGTGGGGTGGGGGACATTTTTGACTTCACTCATGCAGGCCATTAAGTCTTGCTTATTGCTAGCGTCCTTTCATTCTCATCCTTGCAGCTCATTTGTCTGCTGCTTTGCCGAATCAATCATACTGAGATTTGGGGAAATTGGAGGTGAAGTCAACACCTTGAACTCTTTGTCATGTTCCTCAAACCATTTCTGAACAATTTGCAGTGAGGTAGGGAGCATATTGTTTTCTTGCTGAAAGAGGCCACTGCCATCAGGGAATACTTATATGTTTAGGTAGGTGGTACCCAAGGATTCCCAGCAGAACATTGCCCAGAGCAACACACTTCCTCTGCTGGCTTGCTTTCTTCCCATAGTGTAAACTGCTGCTATCTCTACCCCAGGTAAACAACACACACACACACACACACACACACACACACACACACACACACACACACACACACCCACACATTGATCCGCATGGTGTATAAGAAAACGTGATTCAATTCAGAATAAGCAGCTGCTTCACAGTCCATCAGGTTTATTTACTCTAGAGCTA
>OMNN01061030.1:19421-42739 GCA_900302755.1 Chromis chromis | reverse complement strand
GGCTCCCCTCCTCCATCCCCCCACCCGGGCCGAGCTCACAGCCCCGGTCTTGTATAGGAGGCGCTGCTGCCTGCCCGTCCTGGCCGGGCCGGGCCTGGCACACTGCCACAGGGCTTTTGCTTGTTCAGGAGTTTTGATTAAATCCTTTATTGTGCTCCACTCACGCAAAGAGCTAAGGCGAAACACCGAGCAGGACGGAGTGGAGGGGAGGAGAGAAAGCGAGAGGGGAGAAAAGAAAAGGGGAAAAAAGGGAGGAGGGGAGGCAGGGAAATGGGATCCCTTTTTTTTCCCCCTCTTGCTTTCTCCTTTTCTCTTTCGCTCCAACTGAAAAGATGTTTGATTTAGTCTATGGGGAGTTGTAAAGTAGATAAAAAATTTTCTCGCCCTTTGCAGTCGTTTTTTTTTATTTTTATTTTATTATTTTCACTCCTGAATAAACCCTCCTTTCTTTCTTTTGTACATTAACTAAATTGTTCTGGTTTTATTTTCATGTACATCTCATCATCCAGGACCTACTAACTACAAGCTAACATGGTAACATGCATTTCAAACTTTAGTTCACATTCAGAGGGGATTTTTATTCAACATGTGCAAACAAATGCAAAAAAAAAAAAAAATCCCCCAGCTCTTTTGTTAAATGCTCATGAAATAGATACTGAACTAGAAACGAACACTAAACTCCTGCTAAACTCTATCGTGTTTTATTGTGTTCCTTGCAGATTTTATACATACTCTCTGCATTATACACGCTCTATATCTCCAGCTGCTCCTAGTTAACAGTGGGCTTGTCAGTGCAGCAGTGTAACCGAGATTTGTGCTGTTGTTTCAGCTGTTTCAGTGCCGGACCTGAGCGAGCAGTTCACACCACCAGAGACGGCTCCCCCAGCCCTCGTCAGCCTGATCCAAGCCATAGAGAAGAGAGGTATATCCATGAAAACCAGCCAACATATTCATCTGTCGTCTGCCTCGCGGACTGTCTGTCTGCCTGCCTCGCCGTCTTTCCGTCTACGTGCGACTGTCTCCGACTCTCATGCCAACATTTGCACAAGTGTAGACGTATAGACAAGCAGCACAGATGCAGAAGAGCTCTCGCAACTTCATGCACATTCACAGCACCTCTTTAGTTCATTTGTGGCTTGACTAGGTGGTGAGATAGTGAGTATACGTTTTCTGCATTTAAGTTTAATGTGATTTAAATCCGAGCAGTTCTCACTGAGAGTCCTGCACAGTGGGTTTGATTCACACCATGTTATTAACAAATAGAGCTCAGTGGGACTCCATTCACAGTTTTGGCTCATTTTTCCCTTTATACTTTCTCTCTGTCTCTCATTCACAAACTCTTTAATGCACAAAATGTCAACGCATTACTTAAAAATACCACAATTTCTTAGAGCCCAAGCCATTTGCAAATTGCTTACTGCTGTTCAGATAATCCATTTACTGTCCTGTTAGACAAAGAAAAGCATTAAATCATAACAAATGCAGAGCAGAAACTAGTAAAGTTTGGCATTTTTTGTTGCAGATAAATTTTCAGTGGATTGACCAGCTAATTATTTGATTAACGGTTTCAGTCGTACCTAACTGCAGATCTACCTTCACTGTATGCAATATGCAGCACTGAATCTGTGTCCCACTTTTATACACACAAGTTTCACAACAAGGTTACAATTTCATTTAGCAGATGCTTGTATCCAAAGCGACGTACATAGGTTAGTAGGCGGGGCAGCATTAAGGACCTTGCCTAAGGGTCCTCACTGGATACCTGTACCCTGACCGGGATTTGAACCACCGATCTCCCATGCCAAGGTCTGGGGTGTTACTCACTGAGCTATCCAGCTGTGTAAGTTTTGCAATTAGTGCACAAAAAAATCCACGTAACACATTAATTTATACAGACAAATGTGTGATACATGAGCTGAGTTTAGAATGACGCTTCTAAATAAATGCACCAAGAAAGCTTTTTCAATGTGTGTGCAGCTCTCTCACCACAGCTCGTCATGTGCTTCATCTTTTGTGTCACAATAGTGCACATCAGCAGCACAAAAATTTAAATAACGTAATTAAAAACAGTTTTTGTATGCATAGTAGCTTTATTTACTTATACATAATTTCTCTATTTTGTTTAAAGTACTTTTTGGGGAGTTTTTCCCATTTTCTTTATTGATAGAGAGAGACAGGTTAAAAGGGGGTATAGAGGAGAGTGACATGCAGCAAAGGGTCTTGAGCCGGACTTGAACTCATGACCGCTGCTGGTGACCTGCGCCCACATGGTAACGCCTTAACTTGTCGAACTATATGGCGACCCTCTATTTTTTTTAAAGATTGCACTACACACTCAAATCCAGCTCAGCATTTGTATGTAGTTTGGAACTGGGACACAGCTTTCATCTCTTCATGAAGTTTTTGTCACTTATTAAATCTCTGAGACAAGTTATGGAGCAATGTTTTCAAATATGTGAGCGGTTACTGTGACTGAAATAATTAATATACTTACTTTATATGCACATTATCAGCTACATGCTACAGCTACTCTGACCAGCGTCTAAGCTAAGAGTGAGCCACAAGTTTTTTGTTTTTTTTATTGGTGCAAATATTTAAATATTGATGTGTACTAGAAGGGCGACAGAAGGTCTGTCTCTCAATGTAAATAACATAATGTCGCAGGAATATTGAATTACCTCTCACTGTTGGATGCATGCACACTCTGACTGCATGGTGTGGTTTTCACAGCTACCTGAGAGACTGGCTTGTCTCTAGGAACTGCCTCCTCGATGCAAACTGTCTAGACAAAGTGTTTCTAAAAGGATTTTTTAAAGTCTGGGAAATGAGTAATGCAGTCATTGGAGGTAAATGGAGTGAAAAACTCTACACGGGAGTTTTTTCCTTGGGTTTCCTTTATTATTATACTGACAGGATATTTTAGCTACACTCCATTTCCAGTAGAGGGTTTTAGTTTATTAAATTTTCTGTTTTTCAGAGTCATTAGATTAATCTTTATTTTCCACTAAGTAAAGAACAAACCAAAAGGAGACATAGGAACATTTCTTGACTGCGCTCTTGTAAATGTTGCTTTTGAACTTTTGAACGACCAGCCTCCTCCCAGTTGATTGATTACAAAATGAAAACGGCATGAAACTGAAATTTGTTTTGGGAAATTAATATTTCCCAAAAGAATATCTGGTCATGTGCTTTGTCATGCAAAAGTTACAAGACATTGTCCAGCTTGTATATAAACATATTGACTACTGTTTTTATTGTGGCATCTTTAGAAATCTGGGTTTTGTGGGTTAGATAGTGCTGCTGCAACTTCTCCTTTCCACCTTTCTACTGTCTTATATTGTATTTGTAGTTAAATAGATATCCTCTGGTCCCATCTGTGAACTTTCGCTTAACTCTTTCTTCTGTCTTTTACAGGTCTGGACTGTAAGTCATTGTATCGGACAGTTAGCTCCTCAGGTTCAGACAGCCCAGTGTACAGCTCTGGTGAGTTTGATTTTGTCAGTTGTTTTTCCATAATGTATTTATTATTCTGTATTTGCGCTCATATCGCATGCTAAATTGGATTCCAGAAAGTTCAGTGGACGTATTCGAGTTGTTTTCTCAGCCTGCATGCAGCTCTTCAGTCATATTCCTGTTCTATATTCCCATTAAGTGAAAACCAAGTTGAGCAATAGTCCTATACTGTGAACTATTCAGCTGGTCCAGTTCAGTGCCTCACATCTCTCATAAATGTGTGAGATTCAGGGCTGCAGCAAGTCGTTATTTTTGCATTATTCATTTATTCAGCAATTGTTTTCTCTTATTAATTCATTAGTTGTTTAGTCTGTAAAATGTTGCTTGTGTTGTCTGACCAACAAAGATATCCGGTTCAGGAACAGAAACCAGACATGACTGAAGTGACTCTCGAATGAATGAAACCCATTTACTTTCTCTGCCCAGACTCTCTCAGACTGCATGTTATTATTGTTCCAATCTAATACAAAATAATTCCAGAAATTAGATTCAGATTTCTCAGTAGTTGGTTGGTTGTGTTTGGTGGGATTTTTCCTAAATGTGTTTGTGTTTGTGGTGCAGAGAGTGACATGGGTCAGAGAGATGTAGGCTACCTATCTGAGAGCGTCCTGCACTATCTGAGAGACCTCCCATCACCTGTCATCCCTCCCTGCATCTACCCTCCTCTTCAAACTGCCGTCATGCAGCAGCAGGTCCTACAGCAGTCAGCAGGTAGGTCAAATCTCACATGGAAATGCTTAAAGTTGAAAATTTTAATGAAACACATCATTTTTCTAATGAGGAAAGGGTGTCATCTTTTATTCATTGTTTTTTTTTTTTGTTTTTTTTTAACCATAATGGTTTGTTAATGGTCTACTGGCAGATGTCTCAGCTGATACAAATCACAGATTCTGTACATTGCTGCTTGTCATCTTCCAAAACACACCCTTATATTTTATATCTGTGATGAATTATGCATCTTAAGAAAGTCTCAAGTCCCTGCAAGTTGATGTTCATACATCTCTAGCATTAAGTTAAACTAGCGGTGCCTTGAACTTTGGAGAAAATTCATTCATCAGTCTAAAAACCCATGGTATGCTTTGGAAAAAGATCTAAAGCACTGTGACGCAAATGCAGTTTGCAGTTAATGGGCTAAAACATGCAAAGCCACTGGTATGGTCCTTTAAAACACTATATTATCCTAAATCTCTAAGGTCTCCAGACAGCTGTAGATCTGGCACCAGTCATTAGACACATTTTTGAAAATATATCTCACACGTGGGCATATTTTTAGCTTCTTATATGGAAGTGTTTTTGGACTCAATGGTGTAGTAATGTGCAAAATATGCAAAAACAGACTGATTAGGATGGAGAATTCATGCAGTGCAGAATAAAAGGCAGCGCAGGCTTGTGGAATAGCACAAGTCCTAAAATGAACTGTATGCTGCTGATGTTGTTGTGGTGCATAGAAAGGCCTCTTTCAATGCGTCAGAGACTGTAATTTAAGTAAAAGAACTGCACAAGGACTGAGCTCAGCCTTGTATGCTGCTGATTGAGCTCAGTCTCATGTCAGCACTGAGAGAATAGAGTCAAGTGTCAGGAGAGGACAAGCTCCCTGAGGCATGTTAGAAATGCTTCAGCTGATTCACCTCCACACAAAGGACACCATGATTTAATTTAATATATATATTTAACCTACTTTCAGAAACACACATTGACCCCATGCTTTTCACCCCCTTGAAAAATACCAAAGACTGTAATCGATTTAAGGATCTAAGACACTCCTCAGATTCCTCTAAGTTGGCCAAATCTGATAAGATTATACATAATTATCTAAATATAATTACATATGGATTATTTTCTTGGTGGTTTGAATCATTTTTCCAGACGGAGCAGTAGCTGGAAGCCATGACAGAGAGGTCAGCTTGGTTCTTGAGAGCTCCACCGCCGTCCCCCTTCATCACCGTCTCACCCTGCAGTACCTCCTCACACACCTGGCCAAGGTCACCCAGGCTCAGGCCAGCAACGGCCTCGACACACACACTCTGGGAAGCATCTTTGGCCCACTGCTGATTCGGACAGGTCCCTCTACCCCTTGGTAAGTTTTTTTTTTTCTCTTACAGTGAATAAAATGAGAAGTGTGTAAAGTTAAAATGGTGATGCAGGATTTGTATCTTAGATTTTTGAATTCTTTAGGCGTTATGCTGCTGTTAGCAAATCAGGATAGACCAATTATTGGCCTGGCTGATTATCGTGGGCGATATTTATAATTTTTCCGATTATCAGTATCAGTATTTTTATTGGCCGATTATTGACAGATTAAATACGCTACTTCAGGTCTGATGCAGCCTCCTCTCTCTGTCTCTAGTCACTCTGTGGTCTCAGAAATGTCTCTCAAGTAGAGACTGAAAAATCTGAACAGGAAGCACAAGCTGTTGCCACGAACCAGGAAATTAGCTACTCTCACAGTGGCTAAAGCTATGCTAATCTGGACCCTAGCGGGCGATAAAAGTGATAGAACAGTGAAAGATAAAGAAAACAAAGAACAACAGATGTAACTGCAGAAGATAAACTGATCAATCTCAGTTGATCCCAAATAAACAGAGGAGAGCGTCCTAATTTAATCACTTCTATTTCTATTTGACATATTCAGTTATAGTCACCCTTATTATGAAGAAGCCTAGTTATGAATGACAGGTTCCTGCCATCACATGCTGCTAAAACATTACATTTAATGTATATCCAAATATCCATTATCAGTCTTTTTTGATTGCCAATAATTGACACTGGTATCGGCCCTAAAAACCCATATCGGATGATCCCTAATCTGGAGTTTGATAAATGTGTGAAATCTTCAGCTGTTGCTATTTTAAGCTGATTAATTGATTGATTGGCAGGTTGCCATCTGATGAGGAGTTCCCTGCCTTGGTGGTGGAGAGGCTGCTGATAGAGAGAACTACAGAGCACGACCTCGCTCCTCCAGGTAAGTTAATTAATTTTTAAGATCACTTAGATTAGTATAAAATGGTGATGTTTGGGTGTTTTAAGGGCGTCTGTGTCTGTTTCCAGTTCTCCCAGCAAAGCCAGTCAAGTCAAAAATGACACCATCAGCCATGACAGATACAAGCAGCCTGTTGAATGACGCAGAGTGGTACTGGGGAGAAATTTCCAGGTAAATTGTTAAAATAGACTCTTACTGTTCTGGAAGAATTTTGCATTTCATCACAGTTAATTCATGTTTTATTTTATTTGAAGTATTGGGTTAATAATGTGTTGGTCTTAAAGTTGCTGTTTTTACTAGCCATCAAATGTTTTGCTTGAGGGTAGGCTTGAAATAGCTCTAGAAATATTTGCTCATTATTCTACACACCATGTAATTATCACTGTTTGTGTTAATAATATAAACATGTTGCTATATCTGCAGAGAGGAGGTGAATGAGAAACTGCGAGACACTCCAGACGGTACCTTTCTGGTGCGAGATGCCTCGAGCAAACTGGAGGGCGAGTACACTCTCACCCTCAGGTAAAGCCACACCCACTGGTTACTTACTGAACATCTGCAACACTGACACACTGCACTACTGTGGATTTAGTACCGGAATAAAGAAATGTGTGATTCAGACATTAAACATGTATGACCATGCATTATTTCCTGCCATGCTCACTTGGCTCCTGTCTCCCCCTGCAGGAAAGGGGGGAACAACAAGCTGATAAAGATTTATCACCGAGATGGGCGGTACGGTTTCTCAGAGCCTCTGACCTTCCTCACTGTAGTGGAGCTCATCAATCACTATCGCCACGAGTCACTGGCCCAGTACAACGCCAAGCTGGACACCAAGCTCCTGTACCCCATCTCCAAGTACCAACAGGTAGGGGATGCTACATATTACATGGCATCTAGTGATTGCAGTAAGAGTTTTCAAATTCACATCACAAACTGTATTATCTTATTCATTTAGAGGCAAACTCCCTCTGCAAGAATCCTTCCATTTAGAAATCAGACAAAGGCTCCATGTTTTTATGAATAACATCGAAAATCCAATCACCAGTAAATTCGATCTGCTGAAACAGTGTTTCATTGTTTCACTCATTAAAATGGGGATTTTGTTTTGTTCTCCTTTTTGTGTGGCTCAGCTGGTGAAGGAGAACAGCATAGAAGAGGTGGGAGAACAGCTGAAGGTCTATCATGAGCAGTACCAGGAGAAGAGCCGCGAGTACGACTCTCTGTACGAGGAATATACACGCACCTCACAGGTAAGAGCTCTGCAGACATGGACGTATAAACACACGCAAACAGGATTATGAGTTAGAATTATGAATCATAATCCTTATGAAAGCTGTTTAATGGTTTTTGACTTAATACACTAAAGAAATACGTCAATGATTAACACATCCAGTATGTCCTGAAGGTGAAATAGATGTTGATAAATATGATTTCATAGGAGAAATTTGGTTAGAGCCAAAAATGTATGAATGTAAATTAACTGGAGTTATTCAAATGTGTCTAAAGAGAATATATGAATACATGAAGAATGCTAAATTAAAACAAGATTACATTAAGACATTATTACTGTTATCTACATAAGTACAATATGAAAGAACAAAAAAGTTACAAACTCAAAATGTTGATGCATGCGTTATAACATATGACACATTGGACGAATATGGAAACATGAAGGTTAAAGTTAAATTTAATTCGTGTAAGGAATAAAGTAGGTAGGAAAAAGGCATGATATGTGACATTCAGCACCTTTAGACTGAATGAAATACAATAAAACATCAGATATAGACAGTCTCAGTCTCTCTTTCTTTTCCACAGGAGCTGCAGATGAAGCGAACAGCCATCGAGGCCTTCAATGAAACCATCAAGATCTTTGAAGAGCAGTGTGAGACTCAGGAGCGATACAGCAGAGAGTCTTTGGAGCGATTCCAACGCGAGGGCAACGAAAAGGAAATTCAAAAGTGCGTTTCTGTGCAGAGGATCTAAGACTGTCAGATTGTCAGTGATCCTCTTAAATTCTGCTGCACAAACAACACAACGTAAATTGAACACATATTGTTTCACTGAACCACAAAACTAACCCCAGCTGTTAAGTTGGAGCAGCACTGTGTAATTTAAAAAATATTACAGATATAAATATCCTAATTGTCTCAAATCAGGATCCAGAGCAACTCGGAGCGGTTGAAATCTCGTGTGAAGGAGATCCATGACAGCAAGCGGAAGCTGGAGCAGGACCTGAGGCAACAGGTCTCTGACAACAGAGAGATCGACAAGAAGATGAACAGCCTCAAGCCGGATCTCATGCAGCTGCGCAAGATCAGAGACCAATACTTAATGTGAGAACAATAAAATAAACATTCCTCCATGCATGAAATACAATATCTTTGTAGTTTATATTACACAAGCTGTAAATTTACATATATACATCTTCAGATCTTAAATCGGTTGTGTTGTGGCTTTTCAGATGGTTGACACAGAAGGGAACAAGGCAGAAGAAGATCAATGAATGGCTGGGCATAAAGAACGATGCGGATGAGTAAGTCTTTGAAAACGTGTGATAGCTCAGCAGCCTTTGCTGTCATGACTGGATGCTGCAGCAGCTCTGGCAGTAACTGAGGCAGCGGTTAAACTCAGTGTTCTGTTCACGGTATGACACGGTCTTGAGTGTTTGCTGCATTATTTGTGTGTCTTCAGCTCCTACTCGCTGGAGGAGGACGAGGGCTCACCCCACCACGATGAGTGTACCTGGTATGTGGGCGATATCAAACGCACCGAGGCCGAGAATATGCTGAGAGGCAAATGTGACGGAACCTTTCTCATCCGTGAGAGCCAATCACAGAAGGGCTCCTACGCCTGTTCTGTAGTGTAAGTTTGTGTTTCTGCTCTTTTAAGGTAAAAAAAAAAAAGTCCAGCAGAGAAGTCACATTAGTGATGTAGGGTATTCAACATTATTTTTTTGCCTCAGATCTTTATGCTCATTGGTGCTTTACAGACTCTCCTGTCTGTACAGCAAATAAAAGGCAACATCCAGTATCTCAGTATAGTATACAGATTTAAAATGGGGGAAAAACAGCCAGCCAAGGTCCAGCTGAAGGTGACGAAACAGGCCTAGCAGCACCCTTAAAGATGACTTATTAAAACATTACGCCTTGCTTGTTAAATTTTTACACAAACCAACGGAGAAGCAAAGAGGCCTATTTTTACACTCACTGCAGTCTCATTAAACCAGAATGCAGAGGGTGATGCCACAGACATTATACTATATATTACATAACATTTATTACACTGTTTATGACACTTTATTTCTTAGGAAAAGCACATTTGAACATCTATGCTATACTGTTCTACTTATGTTTATATTTTAGGTTACATTTTTTCTACTTATTTTTTTTATATTTTTAGTTCATATTTGCACTTATGTTTATCTATATATTTTCTATTGTTTATATTCTGACCTTGAATGGGAGCCAATGTAACATAGACAATTTCCCCTAGGGGATCAATAAAGTATTTCTGATTCTGATTATAAGCAGGGAACAACTGGTGTTCTCTCTCCAAAAAAAAAACAACCAGTTACACTGTTAGTATTTATTCTTGGAAATGTATTAAATCAGTAGTTTAAGTAGACAGTGTTAGTGTCTACACACTTCTCTAAACACGATCTCTGTCCTTCTCTTCAGTGTGGAGGGTGACACCAAGCACTGCGTCATCTACAAGACGGCCACAGGTTACGGATTCGCAGAGCCCTACAATCTGTACTCATCCCTCAAAGACCTGGTGCTCCACTACAAAAACGTCTCCTTGGTCCAACACAACGACCAGCTGAATGTAAATCTGGCCTACCCAGTCCTGGCCCGCTCTCAGAACCAGAACCAGCACCCCAGATGAATTATCCACCAGCAGTATAGGACGCCATCCAGGGTGGGAAAACTAAACTTTCACTCATATGCATTGGGAAAAGATAATCCCCTGGACAATGCTTGCTCGTGTGTTTAAAGTTGCAAGTAAAATAGACTCAAGAAATTCAAGTGGTTTTTGGCTGGAGGCTGGTGCTGATTTCCCACACTGACCCTAGTCCAACAAAGAGCACTCCTTGCTAACAGCATGGCTTCATAATAAGCACACTACTACTGATAACGAAGCACTGTACAGTTAGCCTGGCTGATGCAGTGAGTTTAAACTTGATGAGAGTGTTGCATTAGCCAGCCATGACTGTACAGTGTCAGTTATGAAAAAAAAGTGTGAGAAATACACAAGAAAATACATTTGATACCGAGAAAAAAAATGACTAAACGTGTTAAAGGAAGACAAAATAAGCACACAAAAATATTTTTGTCAAGATTGTGGGGAAGAAGCAGAGAGACCAGATGGTGGAATGATGGGAAAATTTACAGGAGGCACTTTTGTTTTTTGCCTTGAACACAAGATAAATGTCCACAGACAAAGGCCCGATCTGTCATCCCCAGACTGCCTGCAAACTCTCCATAGACAAAAGCCTGAGCTGTCATCCGCTGAAAGGACTGGCTTGGCTAAACCAGGCTGCTCGCTTCACACCTAACGGCGGCTGAGAAACGGTGGCCCAGAGGGGGGTGTAGTCACTGGAGACTGAGGGGCATGGGGGGGAAGGTTGATGTTTTAGGGGTTTTTAAAAGATGAATTCAATTTAAAGCTTGCATAAGTGCCATAGTAATAGCTTTGAATGACCACAAGCCTGTGTCGCTAGAAAAAAAGGGGCACGTCGAGGTTGAAAGAAGGAAGAGGAGGAGGGATTGAACGGCTGTCGACATAGACAAAGCTACAGCTTTAAAAAATATATACATATAGGTATATTTTTTATGAAATGATCTTTATTTCCAACTGCTTTGGCTTGTTGCTCTCTCTCAGTGGGTCTCCTTTTGAACTGACGAGGTACAACATACAGCAAATGCTGTATAACAGGATACAAATGCATGGTACATATTTGGTGCATTGTGAATTTAGAATCACATTTTAATCACAATATACCAGATGGACAGGTACATTGATAAATGCAGTTCCACATGATTCAGGTTTCCGTCTAAATGGAACTGGTGGAACGACTCCTGCATCAAACGTCTCTTTGTTTCAAACTTCTTCCTTCTTTTTTCATCCTCTTTAATACTGTAGCACCTGTAGCCATTGACTTAAGGCACTGTTAGTGCTCCTCCTATGTGTCTTGTTTCTATATGCTAAAGACACTTGCAGAGCATCAATCTATGTGATTATTGTATCTTGGGTACTGTATTTGCTTCATCTCTACTTAGATTAGACTGTTTTTGTGGTACAGTGTCCTTGCAGATGTTTATCGTTGTTATTTTTTATGCAGATTTACTCACGGTACTTCTTCTCCCTTGCGCTTGACTGTTCATTTCATCACAAGCTTGACTCACAGAGCTGTAGAACATTGATGTACAAAAAAAGAAAGCAGTAATATAACTCATGTACAGTATATTTCAGACACACATGCAGTCAGTGTATGTGACTTTATACAGTTTCATCGCTGTGTTTCTTTATGTTGTCAGAATATTTGCTATGCTTTTAGATTCTGTTTAAGGATGCAAAGTATCCGCCTAATGTGAGCCAAATGAAGGATGTGTTTTCATGTAGCAAGGAAGAAAAAAAAAAGGACTAGTCCTTTTGCCATTTAGCGTGGCCTCTGTGGTCTGAGAGATTATCCAGTACAGTATGCATGGAGTCCTTCATTTGGGTTGTTGTTTATCTTTTTTTTACTTGGACTAGTGGTTGAAAATTGTGCTTTTTGTAGTGCATATACAGTATGGTGTGTGGTCTTACTATGCACAACAGTTGTGTGTGTATAATAAGTTTTAGATTTACAGACAGAATTTTAAGATCAGTTCCCTCAATCTGTTCTGTGCTGTGGCAGTGAAATCTCCTGTTTTTTTTCCTTGTTCATTTGGCTTGAGGTAAAGATTGTACCACCTCTATTCAATGTCACTTTCAAAGCACAGGAGGCACTTGTGTAGATGCAGGGTTTATTCAGTTATTATCGTGCAGTCAATGAAAATGTTGCGATGAAAAGAGGCGCTGCCTTTAATCGTTGATTTCTTGAGATGGAAAAAAATATAAATAATCTTTCAAATTTCTTACGTATATCAGACTGAGAATGCCAAAAACAACTATTTTTGTAGGAGATAAAGAACAGCCAAAAGTCAGTGAAAATAGAACGTTTAAGGAAAAAGTGTACAGTCTTTAAAGGTTGTGCATGTGGTATTTTGGATTTGCTTTAATTGTTGTCCCTTGTTGAGGGATAGACATTTAGGTTTTCTTCCAAAATGAGACATTCACCTACTTCTGTGGTCATAAAAATCAGTTATTAGTCAATATCAAAGTGAATCTGATTACCCAAGCTTCCAGCAGACACAATGCTGTTTTTATTAGCATCATTTCTCTTCCAGAAATGTGGAGTCACAAATTTCAGGTAGCAACATTTTTCCAGACCGACCAATCCCATCGTCTAATGAACCCTGACTGAAATGGTTTAAATTAAGACATCATGTTGATTTTTCATCAGGACGAATCAATTGTACTGTACTTTGCACAGTTCTTGGCAAGTAGACGATCCCAAGAATTAAACTAGAGGTGACAGCGGTGCTTCTGATTAGAGGGCTATAAAAACACGTGAGTGAGAAAGATTAGAAGTGCCTTGAGTCATTGTGATGAGCTTGTTGTCTCCTCATTGTCATTGGAGCGCTGCTCCATAAGATGGTGCCACCACCACCACATGTTGTGCCCCATAGTTCACACATTTGCCATTTAACACAAACTAAAGGGTATCTGGCAAATGCGCATAGCTGTTGTGTGTTAATGTGTCTGTGTGTGTGTGTGTGTCTGCGTGTGTGTGTGTGTTAGAGCAAATCTGAGCATGTCGTAGATAAGAAGAGTGACAGATGTGAGCTGTGCCTCTTTGTTGTTACATTTATAGTTGTTACATATTCCTTCTTTCTATGGTGGGGGCTGTACAGTAGCTTGGTGCTCTCTCTCTCTCACTGTGCACCCAAGCTAGCTTTCTTTGGTGTTTTTATTTTTTGTTTATTTGTTTGTTTGTCTGGTATATTTTTTTGAATAAAACTCAGATAAGATAGAAATGTGAACAGTACACATCCGTGGCCCAGACCAGTTGTTTGAAGCTCAGTTGACAAAAGCTCTCAAGTTAATGCATGCAGCATTTCTCAGTGTTTTATATTAAGTTTTGTTCCTTTGTGAACATCTGGTTGAGTCATCCACCACTGCTGACGCATCCATTATCCAGTTTGTTGGACCAACACTTTTCGACTGCACTTTTATTTTCCTGTTCCGCACACTCAAGCTAGTGTGTCGCCCAACAACCATAAACTAACAGACAGTGGTGACGCTCAGTGTTTTTAGTTGATAGTTTTTCATACAGTATATCAGGAGTGTTTGACGGCTTCTTTATGATATCGGAGTATACAGTGTACAGTATATGCTTTTGTTGTTTTGCAGTCAACAACTGTCTTGTAAATCTGATGCTTTTGACTGATTGCTATGTTTTCATTATAGAGTTGATTTTACTATGTGGACTGTAGAAACTCTGTAGTGCTTTTTCAAACCAACTTTAAGGAGAGCTGCTGGCTCATTATGCAATTTGTGTCCACACAGCAAAACTGTCCAACTTAACATGATGAGATTTCCCCCAAAAGATCCAATTATTGAAGGACATTTTTTCATTTTTTCCCAGTGGTATCTAAACATGCAGATTTTCTCTAGGAAGTGTTCACAGTGAGGTTTTGTATCAGCCTAAGTTACCAGGAAACTGAGAAACTTATTGAGTACTTAATGAGCAGCACAAACCAAATTCCATTGTACTCGGATGGTGACACAAATCAGATATCTCAAAACCTCAGCGCATGAAAGTGAAACTACATGCATGGCTAGATGCCACATGGATTAAATTAAAACTGTGTTGGGGATTTTTGAGGGGAATTTGTGCAGACAATACAAAAATACACTGATGGAACAAAATAGTTTCAGTTTATAAGGTCAACTTGTCTGTTTTCTTGAAGTTCATGAACCAAGTGGTTCTGCTTCCATTTACGCAAGTTGCTCAACTTTTTACTTGCTCAGATAAAAAAAAAAAAACAGAACTGAATACCTTCCTGCGTCACTTGTTAAGATGAACACTTTTGCCGTGTACACTTTCATCTGCCATATATGCCATGTTATTCACAGATATTTGATAGCTAGAGGCATCACTAGTAGCAATGAAACCTGGTCGCTCAGTGAGACGGGCATGAAAAGGGCAGATGATGAAGACTTTATTGCGCTTTGACTTGGAGTTGAAACTCTGAAACTCAAAGCTTTCATCCTGCTCACGTATTAGATATGCATCTTGGAGCTTCTTGAAAAAACATTTTTTCTATACGACAAATGATCATTCAAGGAATTAAATATTTTTTCATCATTCTTTGGTACACTGTAAATGATATTTCTTGAAACGGCCTAATACACAAAGCACATCTTTCACTGACTACAAAGAAACGCATATATTTGGTGTCTATTAAGGTTTGAAGAATGAGAGACATACTAGAGAATAAATATTTTCAAATATATACTTAGATATCTATATTTTTGGATGATTTAATTCTGATTTGGATTGTGCTTGAAACAAATCAGAAGGAGGCTTTGATGTGAACATGATCTTTGGACTTGCTTCACGGCTGCTTTGTACTCGAGCAGTTATTGAAACGCAAGCATTTTTACTAATCCGCTGCAGTGAGCTTCGTCATGATCACCAACAAACTTTGTGGCTACAGTTGATTGACGTACATGTAATGTATTTAGCATAATTATCAGGTGCATTCAGAGGATGAAGCAAGCTCGTGTACATGTGTTAATATTTACAGAGCTGAGTCTATATGTTAAATGCAGTCTTGGCTGCTTTGCATTTATTAAATATTAGAAAAGAGTTTTGTTTTTTTGTTTTTTTTATTGAACATGAGAATCTGTTTTGTCATTTGGAAGATTCTGTTGTTTGTGAGTAGAGGCAGTGTTAAAGTTGCACCACAAAAGATACACTTGATGCTGCCGCAGAGATCCGCCACAGGTGGGACACTGATGCCGCAACAAAGCCGACGTATCTGAATTTGGTGGATCTCTGTGGTCGCTGAAGGGTTTATTTTGGCCTGGATTTAGACTCACAGGCAGGAAACAAAAAAGACCAAGTATAAGTAAACAGAGAAAAAGCTACACGATTGAGCTGTTAATGATCACTCCTTAACGCAGATCTTTGTACATGGAACAATGATGGCATTAGAAAGTGATCTTTTATGGTGCCTGAGTATATTTTTTTTATTTGGCTTTTTAAAAAAGCTGATAAATTTGTCCAAGTGTTTTTTTGTTGGTTTTTTTTGTTTGTTTGTTTGTTTATATCTGTTAATGATAACCTTTCAGAGCCTATAAAGAAAAAATAAGCTAGCTTGAATTTTTTTTTTCCTCCATACAGAAAAAAAACAAATACAAATGTTTACAATATGTAATTAACCAAATAGTAAATATGCGTTTGAGAATCAATCTGTCTGTCCCTCAAAGCGGCTGTGATAGATTGATTTATATTTCTTTATTTCCTCTGTCATTTTAAACTTGAAAATGTTATGACTGCTTGATCTGTTTTCTCCTGTTTCAGTTCGTTCCTCTCTTCTTCTTTTAAAAAAAATATATTTTTACTTGTGAGAACAGTGCTCCCTCACTTTCAAAATAATAACTCAACGAGACAGTTCGATAGGATTCATTAGTCCATAACAGAAATATTCATCAGTCTGTGTCATTCTTTACCTGCTGACTACTTCACCTCACACTGAGCCTTGTTTGTGCTGAATCCTAACTTGACCCTGTTGAATCTTTTGCTGTTTATTTAATGCACAGTTTGGTGGACTCCACTGCGACTCCGCCCGGTGCATCTCCGGTAAAAACTCAAAGAATTTATAGGGGGTCAAATGTTGTGAATAACAGTAAAACACACCACTTGGTGAACATACTTGAGTACAGTTTTAGTACATAAACAGACGTGGAAATTCAGGCATCCTACTCTTGTTGTTGCACTACACAGCAAATGATATTTCAAATGAAAAGCTGAATCGGTTGCTCTATTGGTTGGTTAACTAATTTCCAAGACCAAAATTTTGCCAATATAGTCTCAGCTTCTGTGTCACTTCCATGTAAAATATGCTGACGTTAACAACTGCACTTTCATTTCCCTTTTTCCTGTCGTGGGACGTTGGCATTGGTTTGATTAATCTCATGTGAATGTTGTAGTATTTTTCACTGGTGTACAGTAGTTCATGTTCCAGACTCGACTCTGTAGGTTGCCGGTGGTTCATTTTGCAATGGCCTGGGCAACGTTACAGAGCTGCAGCAATTAAAAACACAGTCTCCACATTTTACACTAATCACAGCAGCACCCACAGCTCTACAATGTTGCCCAACAAGTTGCCTTGTGTGTCACCAGCAGCAGCAGCAGCAACAGATGTACGGCTAATAATTGTAGTTAATAATGATGCGGTCTTCTCTTTCTTTCAAAAATGGTGAATGGAAATGAATGGGGCAGTCAGATAAAGCTACTCTACACCAAAGTGCAATTGAACGCAGAGGGAGCACTGTTGTTTCAGCCAGTGGAGGCCCGCTGGTTGTGGTGTGCCCAACCCCGATGCACAAAAAGATGGTTCTTCTTCTTCTTCTCTTGTGTTATCCTCCCTCCGTTGGTCTGTCTTAACTCAGATGCGACATTTCTTTCTTTCTCTCTCGTGTACAGCTTGCTTCAGAGTTGTGTTTGTCCTCAGACAGGTACTCTTTGATCTGTACGGTTCTTTCTTTAGGCTGATGCAATGATTTTAAAAGACAATAAAAGATAGTAAAATAAAATAGTAAAATAAAAATGACGTGTGCTGCCCTGGTTTTGTCGTGTCCTGTTACATGTGATGAACTAATCATTGCTGTGTCACACACTCATATGTATAAGTCATGCTCTTGCACTTTGCACTCACTTTCATTATAGCAGCAAAAAGTAAAGGATACTTAAAAGTTATCTATGTGTCAGAATCAATTATTTACATTGTGCTGCCTCTCAAAATTAGTTTTTAGGATTAGTTCTTGCAAATTAAAGGTAACCTGTAGAGTTTTTGATCTCTGTAGGAGTGCTTTTGTTTGCATCATGCACAATAATGGAGTACACACACAACACCAACAAAACCTGCACAAACAAAGCAAAGCACCAAATGTGTTGGAGTATATTTAGATGTTTGCTCAGCACACTGGCTGAAACTAAATAAGTACATTTACTCAAGTACTGCATTTAAGTACAGCCTTGAGGTAGTTTTCTTAAGTATTTCCATTGCATTTTTGCTAATTTATAATTCCACTCCACTACATTTCAGAGAAAAATATAGTGCTTTCAGTATCAATAATGTAAAGATGTGGGCCGCTGTATAGCTCGCTGAGTTAAAGCGTTACCATGTGGGCGCAGGTCACCAGCAGCGGCCATGAGTTTGAGTCTGGCTCAAGACCCTTTGCTGCATGTCACTCTCCTCTATACCCCCTTTCATCCTGTCTCTCTATCAATAAAAATGGGAAAAACTCCACCAAAAATACTTAAAAAATAATAATGTAAAGATGTCATAAATAATAATACATCAGTGAAAAGGACCAAACCAGTACTTTTACTTTAATGACATGTTGCTGCTAATATTAATGTACGTTTACTCAAATAGGGGTTTTAAATGCAGGACTTTCACTTGTAATGGAGTATTATTTTTTTCACATTGCTGTATATTTACTTTAACTTAATTAGAGGATCTGAATACTTTCCCCAACGCTGACCTGACGTCAAAGATACGCATTTTGGTGCGACACACTAAATGTCTCCATAACCATTGCTTGCTTCCAAAGAATTTTAAGAGAAAGCATTTCCTCATTTCTGTTAACTAACCAGTTTCACTGGGAACCTCTTCTTAGACAGAAAATAGTTATTGCGCAACTAGGATTTTTTTTCCCTTTGGGAGATAATGCCAAAGATAATAATAATAAGATTATTTATATGACACTTTTACCAAGGTGACATAACCGCAAGTTAAAGCAATAAGACAATAGTAATTTTAAATGGTAACCATTAAGACAAAGTGCTTTTCTGTAGAAAAATAAGATTGGTGTTCCAAGTTTAAATCTTGACTCTACAGTGTTATTTATCATGTGAATTTACCTGAGTAATTTAAATGTCAGGTTTAAAACCCTTAGAAAATATATAAAATACGAATTTACCAGACTAATTTAAATAATGAGGTTAATAAGGCTAACAAATCACCTGACGAATTTACATTATTGATTAGGGTTAAAAAACTACAAAATCATACATGGAAAACCTAACTAATCCAAAGATTCACTATGAGCAAACATTTGGGTGAAAGTGGAGAGAAAAAACTCCATTTTAACCTTCCGCTGAGACCTTCAGCGGAACCAGGCTCAGAGAGGACGGACGTCTGCCTCGACAACAAACAAGAGAAAATCAACACTGAACAGGTTAATGACCAGTAGCTGCACATCAGACCTGTGCAGCTCAAAGTCAGAAATACCTACAGACAGATACAGGGAGAGAGAGGACAGAGCAATAAAACGCTTAACAAGCCATAAAAGAATGCATCATATCAAAGCAAGTTTATATAACGAGTTTTATGAAGTGATATAAAAGATGTCACTGATTATGTAAGAAAATCTTCTCAAGCATGTTGGTCTAAAGCTGAGGGGCTCTGAAGGCAAATGCACGGTCGCCTTTAGATTAAAGCCTCCACCTTGGAACATCCAGAAGGCCCCACCTGAGGATCTGAGCTGTGAGTTGGCTTATATTGGTCAACATTTCTGCTGTGTAGCTTACGGTCACACCATGACATGCTTTTCAAATGATCAGTGGTGAGGCAATGTCGTCTGTAGGAAGCCAGAATGGAGGGAGATACAGGAGTCAACTAACTGTAGTTCAAAGGTTAGCTATGAATCATACAGAACTCCCAGGTTTCTAGAAAAGCTTCCAGTTAGCAGACAACGGACCAAGGCTGCTTTCAGTGGAACTGATACATTGCTAGTTATTGAATAGAAGAAAATGTACCATCCAACTGTCAGCCCCAGTCTGAACCCCAAGAAGTTTCTGGATGTTTTGTTTTTTTTAGCTCATGTGGGCTCATTTTTCACTGCAGTATAAAGTCCTCTATGGAAACAACAGAAGTATAGAGAAAACCCAACAATTACTTTAGTGCAGTATAACAAAGCTGTAAAGCCATATATCATAAAAAATAACAAAAACTACAGCTAAATATCTGTATTCATTGTACAAAATGAAAGAAAACCTGGAATCAACATGTGCAACATCTTTCCAAGTACCCACAGGTGTTAGCAGGTGACGCTACATACAATAGATATTTTCCTGCTTACAATTTTAATTTGTTTTCATACTTGTCTCGTCCCTACTTTGTGTAAACACTGCCTGCAGGTGAACCCAGTTCTGCCTCAATGTTGGTTATGTGACTGTTGGGTGTAGTGGAGTCACTAATGGCTTCAAGGTTGCAGCGAGGAGCACAGAATTCTATTTTATGATTTCATTATGGCAATTTTTTTAATCGAATCATGTAGAATAAAATGATTTTGATGACAGTTTTAAGCTTAGATTTGGCTACTTCCCCTATTTAACTGCACAAATGTTACATTCAAGAACCATCAGAAAGTGGAATATCTGATTATTCCATCTGATTGTATTTGTTTTTACAGTTCCTTGTTTTGATAAATGTTGGAATTTTCTTATCTTTTTTTAAAATGATAACATGTATTTCAAACCAACTGATGGGTTTAGTACTTAAAAAAAAAAAAAGCTTTTTCCGAATGCTATCAGACCCACAAATTAAATACGGGTCACATCCAATTTAGGCTGGACATGTAAACCTCATATGAGTATGTCTAAACCTGGGCATTCAAAACCAAATCTGAACTGGTAGATTGGACAACAGGGAAGTAAGAAAGTATGTGTTTGTATGAATAACATTTATATATGGCAAAGGGACACAGATGTACGAGTAGCTCAGATTATACTTTACTTCTTGTACACAAAAATATCAGCAATAAAAAAAAAGACTTTCAATACAGCACGGTGCTTTAGTTTTGTCTGCTACACTCAAAACCTAGACACAACAGAGAAGACGGGAAGCTGAGTGAATCATGCAGAGTCATGTAGTGTCCTGTCTGCTTTGTTAAATCTCTGCTCTGGTTTTCAAGGGAGACATCATGTGAGGATCACCAGGTAAACCTTTTTATAAAGTTCAAGGGTTTGTGATGTGTTCATCATGTGTGGTTCTCATGACCCTTCTAGGGCAAGACCTATGGACTAAGGAACTGAGCTGAGACATTTAACTGCTTTATAATTAGCCAGAACCTGCAACTAAGTCATTTTTAGAAGCTTATCTGACAAAACAAGAGGAACGGCAAACAGGCTGAACCGATCACAGGATATTTTATATTTCCTCAATCCTTCTCTATGCATGATGAATCAGTTCTTACAAAGGAACTTTCTGTGACCTACATACACAAAGGCCATGCAAGGAGTTTAGTTGTAACACACCAAACTCAATTTAACTCCCACGGATGTGTACTTATTGTAGAATAATCCAGTGTACATAAGTGTTATTAGGAATCATAGAGCATCCTTCATGATAGTCACGATTAACGCTTTTCCCAGCTGCACCCTGAGATTTGTGAAACAGTAATCGTTGTGTTGCTTGTAACTAAATTATTGCAAAATAAATGAACATCAGGATGTGAAAACTTTCGCAAGCCTGCATGTAAATCTCATGATGATTTGACTCATGTCTGTGCAATCATGCTTAGCCGACCCATCAGGTTAACAAAATTGCAAAAGCATTAAAGATGGTGTCATTTTAAAAAATGTGGTTGGAAAAAATATTGTTAAGTGTCATAAAGAAAATGAATGAGATGATTAAAACAGTAAATATATGCTGTGTGTGAGCCATATATTTAATAGGCTATGTCAAGATATGTTTTAATTTTGTGTCCCTATACCTGTGGCATGAAATCGTGTAATATGCAGCTAGAAATTTGCATAATTTCCTGAAAGAATCTGTTGTCTAGTTCTGTGGAGTTTCAGTTCTCTTTCTCATATCATTTTATTGGTCTCTCCCTTTGTCTCTCTGCGTGGATCTTTGCTGGATACAAGTGACGCGGTCTTGAGAGCCAATCAAAAACCAGGACGTCCCCACAAGGAAGCAGCGGTGCCTTATTTAAAGTGGCCCGGTGCTTTAGTTTGTAGGTCAGTGCAAAGTTTTATTTTTTAGCGAGAAACTAAACACTCGGGGAAGATGAAGGCTTTTCTTCTGCTTATTCTGACAGTTTGGCTGAACAGTCAGTACGGCGGCTGCTCTCTCTCCTCCTCATGCTCCTATCCTCCATCAAAGTGGTGTTCATCTCTGGAGTCGGCTATTGAATGCGGGGTAAGACTATTAGGAGAAAGTCTTTTAGGCTCTAACTTGTACTATAACTACGGAAAATGCTCTTCTTTGAATGGCCGGTGACGGTTAAAGTCACAGGACACCTCAGACATAGTTCCGGTGCTGATAGCGTTAAATTCACGTTTAAATCAGCATACTGTCTGCAACAAACTACAAGAAACCATACATAGCTAGCTTAAACTTCACAACGCGTTAAACACAACTTCTCCTGTTAAAAGAGACACTCTCCCCGAGGTGTCCTCTGAAAAACACGGAAACTTGTCTTCACACTAAACCCAGTGGTGTCATTCAACACTGGCTCTACTTAAAATAGTGCAGCAGATCAGTGATACAAGCATCAGACTTGGGGTCCTTAGGGGTTACGTTTTTGAATAAATACACTGGCCACCTGAAATTCAAGATTTCATTTTTTGCCTATAAATTGCCTATTTTACCACAGATTCTCACTACAGTAACCGATTTAGTTCATCTTGGTGTTAAAAAGTACGTTCTCAAGTATGAGGAATCCAAAAATACAACTCTAAGATCTCTTTGGAGCTTCTTTCTACCATTTCTAGCCCAAAACAGTGAAAAATTAACAGGGAATACGGCATCTGCAATGATATGAAACTACATTTTATTAAGAGTGGTACATGTACGTCTACCTCTAACCCTAAGACATACTGCACTACTATAGCATTATGTAGGTTAACCACAGTTCTGTAATTTGGATCCAAAGTCCCAAATAAGGTAAAAATAAGCTTCTTAGTGATTCAGAAGTCCAAAAACCAGATTCTACATGGTCTAAAATATATGATTCGCTACCAGAATCATTTTCTGTTTGTTTTTGTTTATTTTGTTAACTGGACTCAAACTATCAATTTATGTATTTATCGAAGTGGGCAGAATAATAGTTTTACTCCCTTTCCCAGTTTATTGTTCTTTTAGTCACCTAACTTACTAGCTAGTTCTACTTTAGCTCAACCTTGCGTACAGTGACCTAACCCTATACACAGCGTGGGCAGTCATTTCATGCTAGAGCAACTTGCTAAAAACATTTAAAACAATACAATAAATAACTGTAAAAGTTATGTGCAAAGTTGTACTCATGAATCTAAATGTATGGTTTTCTAAATGCCATAAAAATACATGCAAATACATGTGTTTTTTTTCACACACACAAACCCCAGCCCATCTATAGACACAGACCAATAACAACAGCAACAAAAAAAACATAGATACACATTTCCCAGTCAGACAGGAAGAAAACTATTATTAATAATTAAATAATTAATTAA
>OMNN01061030.1:2057-19380 GCA_900302755.1 Chromis chromis | reverse complement strand
TCAATTTTTTTTATCACAAGTGAAAACATGGCATACATCCTTATTAAAATCATTCAAGTGCAGTCTGCATATTAGATATTCTCTCTGGCTCTGGAAGAGACATTGAATTGATCTATTGTTTGAAAACAGGAGGACAGTATTTTAAAGACTGGTCTCTCCAGTATTTCAAAATAAGTTTAAACCAGCCATAATAACGTCCTGAACAGCATGACAAAGCAAAAAGAGTTTGCTCCTGCATTATTTGAACAGTTTTTCGGTAGTATTTTAAACCATAGTGGATTTGATCGCTATTAACAAGGCCTCTAAGCATTATCTTCACACGTTAATAATAATGATAAAACCTTAACTTATCCCCTTAGGGAAATTCATTTTCTGCATTTTACCCATCCTACTATACATACAAGTAGCAGGAGCAGTGGGCTGCCACGGTGCAGCGCCCGGGAAGCAGTCAGGGGTTAAGGGCCTTGCTCAAGGGCGCAACAGTGGCCGCAGTGGGATTCGATCCACTGACCTTCTGATCAGTAGTCAGGGGCTTGACCTGTTGCCCCACCACTGTCACCAGTCATAATGTTCAAATGAATTACAGGAAGTTTCTTTTTAACATTATTACCCCTGACACTGAGCTCTCATAATCCAAACAAATCCTTCCCCAACTCTCCATGTAGATTTAGACTCTCCCACACTCACCCAGCTCACCCACTTTAGTTTTATTTTGAAGTCAGCTGTCCTGGGTGGCAGTGCAGAACTTACAGACACTGCTACATGATCCAAGTTGACCTCCCTGCTCTGCTCCCTCTTGTAGGTTTTGAAGCAATGCCTGCAGTCTAACCTTACCAGGTCTCATCAGGCAGCAGATTCAGTTCAGGTGGGGCTTTACTATGAGAGTCTGTGTCCTGGCTGCAGAATTTTTCTCACCGAGATGCTCTTCCCCACCTGGCTCTTGCTCAACAAAATTATGTCTGTGACTCTGGTTCCCTACGGCAATGCACAGGTAAGCAGTGAACCACACACCTTGAGTATACACTAGGATTGTAATGCTACTATAAATGTTGGAGTGGGTAATAATGTTGGCTTAAAAAACACATGTGGTGATGTATTTTACCAAAAAATAGTTAAAGAAGAAAGCTTGTCTTAAACCTTATGTAATCACAAAACAATCAAATAAACACTATCCTGGGGTGAATGTCCTTTTACTGGCAAAAAGGGAAATAATCATATCAAGAATGTCATGATCTTGATTGAGAAATTGCATTTTTTTTTACTCTTTTAAACTTATAAACCTGTTGCATTTACCCCATCACAGGAGAAATCGGATCATGGAAAGTATATTTTTGAGTGCCAGCATGGAGAAGAGGAATGTCTGGGCAACATGATTGAGGTAATTTTGAACTCCAAACACGCAGACAGTGCTGAAACTGCTGGATAATAATGTACCTTCAGCTTGAAGCCATGTAGCCCATAGACATATATGTAGACGTCGCATTGACTGTTGCTGCCGATTGGAGCGACGTGCCTATGCAGTGGCCATCTTGGTGCAGTGCCACTCGCTCATATACATGGAGGACAGACAGGCAGACATAAATAGAACAAAAGGACATCCAAGCATCCTGTCATAGCTACATGTGTGACGTTTTTAACAAATCAAACCGTTTGGAAATCGGTCAAAAATTCAGTGAATAATTCAACTTTAAGATTGTGGAGTACCTCTTACCTCCATAGATGTACATGCACTCCCTCCTCTGCTAGCCCTGTACCAAGATGACGGCGCTTTAGGCACGTCCCTCCACAGTCAATGTGGGGTCCACGTGTATATGTCTATGATGTAGCCTGCCTTAGTTTCTTTCAGTGAATGCACTGTGAAATCTTGAAAGCTGGATGTTGTGAAAGCACTATGCTATAATGACTCATGGAGATGATTAGTCTTCAGATATAATTTCAATTCAATTCACTTTATATTTACAACATATTTCATCTCATAGCACTTCACATAGTAAGGTAAAAACCTTACAAACAAGGAACAGAGAACCCCACAATCCATAGTTGCCTTTGGATTCCTTATGAGCAGGCAGTCAGCGACGGTGGGAAGGAACCAAAAAACCCTTTAACAGGGAGGAGGGAAAAAATCCTAATATACTGTAAATACATATAAATAGAGTCATCATCTTATTGTAGTCGTGCCACACTATTGACTCTCTAATTGATTGCTTTTCTTCTCATCTCAGACTTGTTTGATGAACATGACTGAAATGGCTTTCCCGATCATCTTCTGTATGGAATCCTCCACTGATGTCATCCAGTCTGCCCAGAGTGTGAGTGTGCATGAGTGTGTGTTTGTGCATTTTCGGTCACTGTCACTTCCACAACAAAAATTTCACTGCTGAAGTTGATGTGTGTTTATTTCCCACCACTCTTGTTTGTAGTGCGCTCAACTCTACAGCCCTCAGTTAAATTGGGACAGTGTCATGAGCTGCGTGAAGGGGGATGTCGGAAACAAGCTGATGCATCAGAATGCCTTGATGACTGAAGCCTTGAACCCTCCACACCAGTATGTGCCCTGGGTGACCATTAACGGGGTAAGGCTTCAGTGCAATAAGCAGCGCGTCCTATGATCCGTGTGGTATTCTGTGGGAAAACATAGTGAAGATAGAGCTAAAAACTGGAAAACATCAGTTTGATCGTTTCTAGCTTCTCTTTTATATTGTCGACACTGTCCTTTGAAACAAGTGATGTTACATTTACAGTGATACGAGTTTGTGTAACTTAATTAACCCCTATAGCCCAAACCTGTAACTGAAAGAGAGCCATGAGTGACACGCGTGAAGCTACAGCTTGATATAACATGCTGCTGTCTTTCTGCCAGCCAACATGAAACAAAGTAACATGATAGCAACTTGAAAGTGAAGTTCACTTGAAAAGCAATTCCATGATAAAAGAAGATAAATCATGTCTACATCAAGCACCAGGGACTGGTCACTGTGTGGGGATCGAAAGACCTCCGATCTGAAATGTTTTTATGAAATAAAGTTTGAACAGAAGATTTAAAGCAACTTCAAAGTATCGAAGAGCTGAAATGAAAAACTAAATATTGTATTTAGACATACACAGAGCGTGTGGCGTCCATGACTAAACAGTATAACAAAGCTGAATGAATAATTAATTATGCAAAGTAAACACAAAATATTAATTCATGGCAGAAGTACATTTTAATTTGTAGTTTATTTTAACCCTCTGAACCAGTGTAATTTTGGGGCATTTGTTTTTGCTTTTTTAACATTTTTACTTTTCTGTCACTGCACCTCAGTCTTGCACCTCTACAGAAACAACACAAACATGGCTAGAAGTAGAGAGAACTCAACAATGTATTCATGCCATAAGTCATAGACAAAGAAAGAATAACTCTGAATTTCTTTGATTATTTATTTTATAAAAGCATGTAATCAACATGCACAAACGGTGCACAAGTGTTACCAGTACTAGAAAATAAAGGTGGCTCTGCTGCTATAGAGTATTGTTTCCATACATGTCTCCTATCTGCTCTGTGTAAACACAGCCTGCAGTTCAGCCCCCAGGTCAGCCAAGTAGTCTCTGAATATTCGTCATGTGACTGTTGGTAACAGTCAGAGTGAAACATGGTTTCATGGTTGCACTGAGGTGCACAGAATTATAAATATTTTAATTTTTTTTTTTACAGAATAAAGTTCTGATGCAATGTCACAATTTTCTCTCAGCCTGAGCAGTTTCTGTGTTTGCCACTTTACAGTGTCTCTGACTTTTATGTTAATGACCCCACCTAATTTTATAGTACCCATTTTTATGCCACACTTTGGAATACTGATTTTTTTGAACTTACAGGAGCACACAGAAGACCTGCAGGATAAAGCCATGTCTTCTCTCTACAGTCTGGTCTGCAGCATGTACAAGGTGAAGTTTACATCAATCCAATCTATTTCATTGACTGTGTTCTACACCTCTGCCTTTTAATTGCTCAGGCTTGAGCTTTAACAAGCCCTTCATCTGTTTTAGGGCCCCAAGATTCCAGCCTGTGGAGGGACCCAGAAATACTACAAAAATTACTGCCACAACGAGTGAAGGAGCAACACTGCGCATGCCTGCATGCTAGCTGTGTTCCAGGTGTGGCCACTAAACAAGGAACACTGAGGAATGTCATCAAATATTTTTTTAATGTTTAATTTTGCAGTCTGTTTCTACAATTTAAGAATTTGATCACTTCACTTTATGATTCACAAAATATCAATACAATTTACTTTATTAAAAAAAATGTGTCATCTTTGAAATGTTATCTACCGAAACCATAAAACCATAAATGTTCTTTTGAAGCATTTGACTCAATGATAGCATTTTGGTATTTTCACTACTTGAAGTGCCCTTTTCAAAGGCTGGTCAAAGACAGTATCCTCTTTGTCCTTTAGGTGGCACCATATCATAAATCATCCTCAACTCCCTGCTGCCCTCAGTAGTAAAAGAGAGAAACTGTGATTTACACACAAGCATTGAGGTTAGAAAAAGAACTCTTAATCATGCCATACTACTGTCTTAAAATGGTTGTTTTGACTTAATTTACCAGATTTCTTTACTCTGAAAGCACTATAGTGTCCCAGACCATCCTTAGTGGTTTTAATGTTCACTTTGCTGAATGTGGTATTCAAAAAGTAAAGATGCAAAGTATGTAAAAATAGTACTTTATTCGCAAAGTACATGTTAATAAGCACCCTAAAAGTCCTATAAACAAATGGGTGATTCATTAGTCACAACTGTTGTTATACTTTATATTTTGTATTTAGCTTTCAAACCTGAGTGGATCTGTGTGTGGATGAAAAAAAAAGTGCAGGTTCATTAAAGTTCACAATATCTCAGGATTTTTACTGTATGTTTAACACAAACTCAAATTCAGTGAGAAATCCAAAGCTGTGTTGTAGAAGAGTTACATGGAGACACTGTGGGCAGCATCTTGATCAAAAGCAGAGTCTGGCCAGACAAACCAGAAGGTCCACAGATTCTACAGTCAGATAGACACACATGAATAATGACCTGTCATGCAGGCAGCTCCACCGCCTCAATCTAACATCCGTAGGCTCCATATACTTTCTTTCTTTCTGTTTATGGAATGGTTCTGGCTATTTCCTAAAGCATTTTTTGCTTTTAGGTGAAATCAGGTTACAGATTAAAAACTGCCCCTAGAAAGTTAAGATGCGAACCGAAAACAGCGCAAAGAAGTTAGGTGCTTATCACTGTCCTAATGACAGCTGAGGGCCCTGAAGAGGCGGGGAAATAGTTATTTACTGAGTGACAGCCTAAGGAAGTATCAGTGCCACAGACTACTTCATATCTGATCCTAAATGTGGTTCCTGTATCCTCCTCTTTGGTATTTCCTTCCCTGTTGTCTTGTGCTCATGATACAGTAGCTGAAAGTATGAGGAGAAATAACTCATCAAAATTTTTCAACTTCACAGAGGTAAGGGTAATTAATTAACATTTAAGTTGGTGCCATTTGTGGCCTGGGATGTTTATTATTTGTTTTCTCTCATTTCTGAATTCAAAAAGAGGTTACTAGTTTTACGCTAGCTATCAAACTGAAGAAAAAATGTCAGGCTACTTGTGTGACTGAGTTGGATTTCATAAATATATTCTTGTGTGTTGGTCTCTGCTTTCACTATTGCCAAACAGCTGTGGAGAACATTAGTGGAGGCTTGTATGTTTGAATAAGCGATAGTAATAGAGAATCTTGTGTCACGAAGAGGATGAATCAGTTATGAAGAGACAAAGTCAATATGTTTTGATAAATGATAAATCAAATTCATGATACACAATAACACAGCTCTCTTTGTCTTGGTCCGAAACGGTCACCGATAGAATTTGACAGTGTGTTGACTATTGTTTATGGAAAGGTGAAACTCCCAAGCAGATGGAGAGATGGTCACGGGATGCAGCATTAAACAAGGACTCTTATCTGTTTCCCGTCAACACTGACGCTGAAAGAGAGATGCCCTGAGAGCTTAGTCCCAAACACTGTCTCCCTGTAAGAGCCGTCTATTGTGTCTAAGGTGATAGTGTGTGGGTCTCAGGACCTGCAATCAGATAAACCTTCCAAAAATAATATCCAAGTCGGCTTTTGCGAGACATTTTCAGCAGCATCACAAAAACAGCCCTGTCTGCAGCTTACCTTTAGATCTCAGAAAATGTTTTTTTCCCTTCCAGGCTCTTCAACAAGTTCAGCACAGGCCAAGCTTGACTTATCTATTTTACTGATTTCTTAATGACTCAATTGCAGAACTTTGAAAGTAGATTTGCACACTTTCCATTGCTAATAAAGTCAAGACAAACATGCAATAGTTGCTTTCTTTTCAGATGCTGCATCTGTCATTTTAATGTATTTACAATCCCATATTATTATTGAATACTGATTCTATATAGTTGCACTACTTCTTAATATGCAAAATGTTATTGATTCCTGTGAGCCATACAAATCTTTTAAATTCCCAATCAATGTTTAATAAAACTGATTAAGTAGTTAAAACATCTCAACTCTATTTAGGCATCAAATATATAAATCGCATCTGAAAATAACATCCAAACGTCTGGCAGCAAGTTGCACATTAGTTGACTGAGTGCCAAGTTCTTTTGAATCATGGTGAAATGCAGCGTTTCATTTTAATGTTATTGAGCTGCAAAATGTTGTGACGTAGACTAATAAATGTTCTTAACACCGCTGGAGTGTGTGAGGCTCAACGGTATCTGTGTATCGTCTTCATTTCAATGAAGAAGATGAGCGGACACTTGATATAGCCAATGCAAAGCAAATGAAGAGAGAGGGTGAATGAGGGTGACAACTTGGAATAAACTCTGTCACAGGTGACCAAGTACAGTTTCCACTTCCTGAAAAAAATCTCTTATTTCACGCATACAGTACAAGCCAGGTAGTAATACACTGTTGAGCATCTTTCACATTTTTATGCCGTCATAGTCTTCCTTGTCTAGTTTAATAATTAGACGCATAGTAATATAACCAATGTGGCCACATAAAGTTACTGATATTTCCTATTAACTGCTCATCTGTGTTTCGTCTGCCATCCAGAGGCAGTGGGACTCCCCAGAGCAGCCCTGGTACATTGAGCGTCTCCATAACGCTGGCAAATGTGCCGTGAAGAGGCTCTTCTCAGGCCCGCTGCAGCTGCCCAGGCTTTCCTGCAGACCCTCCACACAGGACAGACCAGACTGGAGCCTGGGTGCTCTGACCAGCTGCATCTCCAGAGCCTTGTGAGTCTTTGATACACGTGTTGTGAAATGCATTTGATCGTGTTAGTGATATGCTGCTTGTTTTTCCTCATTATCACCAAATCAACCTTCCACTTTGAGGGTGTGTGTGGGAATACATTGTAGATTTCAAACTTTAAAATCTCACAGTTCGTCAACACAAAAAGTAACTTTCAAATGTGGGCACTGGGAGGCTTGATTTGTTGGCAAAGTTGAGCGTACAGCACATGGGAACAAATGTCGTCAGCAGCGAGTCCCTGTCTCTATTCCTGGCCAGCCATCCTCTTACTGGATGTCATTCCCCTGCTCTCTTTCTCCATATTTCCTGTCTGTCACGACTTGCACTGTCTATAAAAAGCAAAAATGCCCCAAAAAATCTTCCAAAGCATGTAGGCTCCATGAAAAGGACCCAACAGCTAGACAACCATTTTAAGATTAAATGTAGATCTGCTCAATCAATAACAAACCCCTGTGACATGTTTTGATCTCGTAAGTCAACATACATTTTAGATGATTTTGCAGCAACTCATTCAAGCTCAGCTTTCTGTGGAATCATTCATGGAAGTATTCAGCAGGACTTGATCATTTTTAGCCTAACTGCTTAATAGAAAACGCCCATTTGCTTCTTGAGCATATGATTCAACAGTGTCCTGCTCAAGGCATTGCTCTCCTCTCTGTCACACTGCTGATTAATTATCACTATAAAAGATCAGACAAACAGGGCTCTTAAAATTGTTTCAAAAACAACATCGAAGCTTCTGCTGCAAATTCATCTGTAGCATTATTTTTTTTTTTACCTTTCAACACTCTATGTGCGTATGCATGTGTACGTGTGCACATTATCTTTGTTGACTCTTTTTTCACGTGTTTAAGGAATGCGGATCGGCCCGTTTGATTACGTTGGTAGTCGTAGTGCACGTCAGAGCTGATCAGATAGGGCTGTGGTTTGTGATAAAGATACAATGGTGTTATAAATGGTTTCTCTTTTATAGCATGCTCATATTTTTTTAATTATTGATACATTAATCAGTTCGAATGTTGGGTGCTACACACACAAACACAAGATGAAGGGAGACTAAAGAGGCGTTTGTTTTATTTGATATATCATTGAACATTAATATTGCTCTGTATTATGAGTGCACATAAACCTGTCCTAAAATGTAGCCTACAGTACTGAAATTCATTAAAATTTAGTTTCCCCATAAAATCAGAGACTTGGGAAAATTAGAGAACCCAGGTGCGGACACAGGACCGACAGACTAACGGATTGTTTAACAGACAATTTAATTTAACAGAGAAATGAAAATTAAACCAATACAGAATAAAAACTGAAACCACACCTAATTCAAAAACATGCAAAAACAACAAAACCTCACAAAAACTCAAAACTATCCACAGAGGGGACAAATCTAAGAAACGTCAAACTTACAAAACTCAAAATACTCCAAACGCAGACTAGGCGAATAACTAAATACACAGAACGTCAATACGGCAAAGTTAACAAAAATATACGGAATACCACTAAGGGGCAGTGGTGGCGCAACAGGTTAAACCCCGGATTACTGACCAAAAGGTCAGGGCATCGAACCCCACTGCGGCCACTGTTTGCCCTTTACCCCTGACTGCTCCCCGGGCACTGCACTGCGGCAGCCCACTGCTCCTAGTATGTATAGTTAAGGTAAACTTTAAATAGGATGGGTCAAAAGCAGAGAAGGAATTTCCCAAAGGGGATCAATAAAGGTTAGATTATTGTTATTATTTTAAGGCAAAGTACCAAACAAAACTACAGGGAACACTCTCCAAACAAAATACAAAAACTTAATTGGCTGTTTGTCGGGGGGAGGATCGAGGGAATGCAGGCAGGATGTGGGTCGGAAGCCAGCAGCATTGAAATCTAGCTACAGGGGGTTCTGGTGGAAGCGACTCGGGAAGACAGAGCGGGGACCGGCGGGGAACGGGGTTGCATTGTCTATGGTCTGGCAGGGTGTGACTGAATGAACCGGGCTTTTATGGTCGCTGATGATTGAATACAGGTGAGCCGATCCCTGCAGCTGTCTCCATTCCAGCAATCATGGAGCAGGCAGAGCTGAGGTGAACGTGAGGGAGAGAGTGAGGGCAAGCAGGGCTGAGTGAGAGGGAGAGAGAGGGAGAGGGAGAGGAAGAAAGAGGGAGACAGGAAGGGGCTAAAGTGGAGATCATGACAATAAAATTCTCATACTTGCATATCTGGGTTTGCACTTCTCATTTAACTGAATTATTAGTGTATTTTAATACAGTAGCACACAGCATGAGACCTTAGAAGCTTGAAAGAGATATGCAGTATTTTCTGGTCATTTTAATTCTTTTAAAAACATAAACTGCAAACATTTAATCATATTAGATCAATACAAGGCTAGCTTTGTGTTTTTCCCGTTATCAAGTAACAAGAATGGGCATTTTATTCTCTATATTCTTGTCATTTGGACTGTTTATGCCACATGACTAGTACACTGCACTGTAGAATTCTTCTTATCATTTCCAAATCCAGGCAGACATTTACACCACACCTGCATGATATAATAATAATAATACATTTTATTTATAGGCGCCTTTCAAAAAACTCAAGGACACCTTACAAATAGAAATAGCAAAGTTAAAAACATAACAATATAAAACTTAGAAGTAAAAACTTAAAAGGAGGAAATTTAACTTTTTTTTTGTTTGTTTTGAAAACAACAGGACAGAAATTTTGTAATAATATTAAAAACAGAACCGAAGTTTTGCAGTGACATGAAAGAAAGTCAGAGTGAGTAGGCTTTTTTGAACAGGTGGGTTTTGAGACGTGATTTGATAATGGCCAGGGAGTCAATGTTTCGGATGTCAAGGGGGAGGGAGTTCCAGAGGCGGGGGAGCAGCTGAAGGCTCTGGATCCCATGGTGGTCATGCCGGCAGGAGGGATGGTGAGGCTGAGGGAGGAAGATGATCTGAGGGTCCGGCTGGGTGTGTTTATGTGGAGGAGTTCAGTAAGGTACGGAGGGGTGAGGTTATGGAGGGCCTTGAAGGTTAGGAGGATGGTTTTGAAGATAATGCGGTGTGTGATTGGGAGCTGTGAAGTTGTTGGAGAACAGGGGTGATGTGGTGGATAGATGGTGTTCTTGTGATGATCTGGGCTGCAGTGTTCTGAACCATTTGGAATTTATGGAGGGACTTTTGGGGGAGACCATATGAGGATCTTCAATATATGACATCACTGTCAATACTGCGATGACATATGACTTGATTTATGATGAAATGAAATAAACTATTTCAAATTATGCTTAAGTTTGAACAAATTCTCGAATGCCCAACAAATTAAACAGAACATTAATTTAAATAAGACATTCTAAATATAAGAAATGAAAGTAGCTAACCACATTGTCGCCATCAAATTGACACCAGTGGCTCATTTTAGGTAGTCTTCTATTGTTGTTTATTGCACATACTCATATCGTGATGATCAGCACTAATTTACACTGATATAAATAAATAGTGTAGCTTAATGGCTGCCAATCAGTGCTTATTTGCTCACACAATCAATATGTTTTCAAACTATAAATCTATAGGTTATACATTTACCTGAAGGCACATTATATAACTTAAATATAATTTGTCATCATGTGAGGCAAACATACTGTCGTGCAGATTTATCACATTTTATATGCCATCGTCAAAACACCACAGATGGAAATAGGTTCATGTACTGTGATGATTGGGTTTTATTTATTCCGTAAATGTTTATAAAGCAGCAGGTATAAAGCCCGACTGCTGTAGACGCGACTGCTGTGATGTTGAAGTACTAAAAGGCCCTTTTATTATGTTTGTTCTCTGAGGAGAGGGCCATGTGCTCTCTTGTTTATAAGTTGGTAGTGCAGTTTTGATGTGGCGCCAGAGGAACTGTTTATGGAGAAGCATTTAAAGCCACAGGACGTTTAACCGTGACAATGCCACGCATGCTAGCAAAATCGAATTAAAATTTGAGTTAATTATTTTTTTTGACATCACTATTTTTGCTTTTATTGAAAGTAAATGTTAGTGATGAGCTAACTACCTCTAAAATAGTCACACGATGATGGCTGGAAGTGACATGTACTGTAGGTAGAAGCTTGTTGTAAGACTTGGCAATCTGAAAGTTCATATACAGTATGTCCCACACAGACACAGAAGAATTACCTTCTCATAGCTCTTCCAGGCATCTAGGGAGAGTTAATAATGGTCTGGGATGCAGCTCTCATGAGACAAGATGCTTCTTATTTTCCATATTTCCATTCTCAGCCCGGATGGTTTACATATTAATCCGGTGTGAGCATTTCTCCAGGTGTCAGACAATTTCTGACGCACACTCCTTGCTGGCATTACTCACCAGGTTTGTGATCGGAGAACAGCTGTGAGTTTGAAAACCTGGAATTATGACGTCACTAGTGGAGGGACAAGGTTTGTGAGCAGACTCTGCCCACACCAGATGGGAACTCCAGATGGATTGGCTGAAGGCAGTGAGTCAGCGTAACGTTGTCTAGGAGCTCTCTGCTTGACTGTTTGATCGCGGATTAAACTGAGACTCTCGGGAGATGAATCCAAGAGGGATCTGAAGACGTCCCAAAAATAAGATGACTTTTCCCAAAGCGGGAGTCATCCCATGAAAGGCTGCAGAGATGTGATTCACTGTCAGTCATCAGAGACGTGCGCTCATGCAAGTCTCAACGTGAGTTTGACCAAAGCCATGAAATGTGCCACTTTTGAAAACGTATAAACACACACTGAGTCGACAGTAGTGCTATTACTGGGAGATTTGAAGTCCACAGAAAGGTAGAGTTTATTACACAGTTGATGGAGCTGAGTATAGTGGAATATCTTGTAATAGCTGAATGGATGCCATTAGAATTGTGTCTTGATAAACTAGAGCAACCCTGCTTCAATACCTGCAGGAGTGCTGCCACAGGAATAAACACTCTGCTCTGGCCTCTCTGCATATAACTGGGAAAAGGGCAGGCCTCACCTCTACCTCTGTTGGTTATATTACTAGAATGATGATGTGATTCAGAGCCAAGATTGGTTCTGTCCCAGGGCTTTCTTCAGATGTATTGAAGTTGATGAAGAGAGCACGTTTGCTGCCTGGATGTTAGAACAAGGCATTAAAACTTCTCGCTAAGCCTGTCACATGTTCAATCACCTTATTAACTTATTTACATCCTGAGCTGACATGGACCAATATTTGCATTAATTTGGAGGCTTGTTTGTGTCCTCGCAATAAATGTTAAGTCAAACATTCACCCCCTTTTCGTTCTGATTTGGTTTCCACGAGGGGTCAAGCGATACAGTTTTCTCAGAGCCAATATTGATACCAATTATTAGAAATCAAGGAGTGTGTAAATAGTTGCTTGGAACCAATAATAATAATAATTTAACCTTAATTTATCCCCTTGGGGAATTTCAACCTCTGCATTTAATCCATCCTACTATACATATTAGTGGCAAGAGCAGCAGGCTGCTGCAGTGCAGTGCCCGGGAAGCAGTCAGGGGTTAAGGGCCTTGCTCAGGGGCCCAACAGTGGCCGCAGTCGGGGTTCGATCATCCAACCTTCTGATCAGTAGCCACGGGCTTAACCTGTTGCGCCACCAATGCCCCCCAATATACACCGATCAGGCATAACATTATGACCACCTGCCTAATATTGTGTTGGTCCCCCTCATTTTGTCAGAAATGCTCTGATCAAGCATCAACAGGATGCAGTGGAACAAGTTTGATTGACAGAGGCTCCACTGCACAACCCAGAGTACCCAAAGGATCCACTGCCAACGTCCTGGTGCCAGACCCCATAGGACACCCTGAGAGGTCCTCTTGTCCATGCCCAATGGTTCAGAGCATTTTGGACCACATAAGGGGGACCAACACAATATTAGGCAGGTGGTCATAATGTTATGCCTGATCGGTGTACACATGTTATTTTATCCAAGTTCATTCGTGTGCAAACATCTCTTATTCTAAAGATATCACTTTGCAGAAGTCTGATACGTCTTATTACTTAAGTATGTACAAATAGCATTCTTACAAATCTACAAATCTCCAGTTGCACTTTTTCTATAATATCAGAATATGTAGATATTAACACATCCCCACAACGACGAGCTCATGACTAACATAAAGAATAATATTCTTAAATCTAATGTAAATAATTACACAGACAAGCAACTAGCATTTGTTAAGTTTACTGTACTGAGTTATGACTCAATTACGAGGCTTTAATTCATCCTGACCTGCAGACAGTGAACCATGATTAACTATGATAGAAGCCATGCTGCCATGACTAATGTGCTGCTGGAGTAGTTCTGTCTGAGCTGAAATGTTCAGCCAGCTTCTCAATATATTTGAGCAGTTTTTCAAACAAAAAAAAGTCCAAATTACTGTCTGGTTCAATATTATTCAATCTGACATTAACCTTTTTCTATATTACGTAACCGCTAATCATAGGTTTGGCAAAAATACATCACCTTCGGCTTTTGGTATTTTTCTATAATGTGCCACAGACAAACTATGAAATGATTAATCAATGAAAATGAAAATAATCCACACATTAGAGCATCTAAAATATCTAAAAATGTCATCCAATTGAATAAATTCAAATGAGAGGTCCTTCTCCTTCCTCCCAGCAGCAGCACCATAACTATAAATTATCTTATGTCTCGTCTGGGCTGCAAATTACAAAATATGAGGCTGCAAACCTATAATCTTGGCACAGTATCCACATACTATACTATTAGTATAATAGTTTATTCAGCTTCGACAAAAGACCGGGATCGAGTGTTTCTGTTCCGCCGGCGGGTCATCGATGCCGTGATCTCTGCCAAGTTTGATTAATGCCGCTGTCAGTGACTCACTCAGGTCTCAGCAAGAGAAAAGACACAAGTTCAGAGAGTTCCTCGTTGTGAAGTGAGCATATTATTCCAACACATGCTGTGTACCACAGACTGCCTGTCAGGTCTGGATCTGATTAGAAAACCCAAGCCGTCTGAACATGCTAATTTAATCCTATCTTTATGATATGACACTAATTAATTTCAAGACATTAAAAAAGCCCTTTTCAGAGAGGGGATATGTAACATTTCTGGCTTTGTCCATCTTTAAAAGAGACGGTGTTTTGTCATTAAGATGTTACATTATTAATGTTAATGTTCCTTGTGGATTCAAAAACAGAGAAAGACACAGGATCCATGCAATATTAGTCATTCACCTGATCACCTGATGTATAATACATAACAATGCACTCATAAACAAAAGACTAAACTAATGGTAAGCTTAGCAAAATAACTGATGGTTTATTTATGATTTCCTACACAATAACAATATACCAACAGCTGTGATGGATGTGATTTTAAACTGTGACTTTGTCTGATAGTTCACCTGTCTGAAGTGAAGACAAGTCCACAATGTGACCTGCTGTTAGATCCTGATTTATCCTCTCTCCATGTCAGGGATAACTTATAATCATAGGTAATAAGACTGTCCCGTGCAACTTAATAAACTCAGAGGAAAGTCACCTACAAACAGTGGGAAGCAACAAACTCAACTTTAGCTCCTGGTGGCAGTTAGAGGTCTGCGTGTGCCCCTTCATGAACAAAAGTCTTGCAAACTGTGTCTTCTCTGCTTCTAAACATAGTTTTTTGCAGTCATCTAATGCTACTTATACTTTAAGTTGGACACCACAGTTGCATTCACTGCAATCCACATTTCAGCAGTAAACTTGACACATCAGGTCAGGGGCTGAGACGAGGGTAGTCATGTCTAAATGTAAGGGATAATTTATGGTTATAGGTAATTAATTAAGCTAATGTGGCTGTTCCACAAGAGTGAATTGGGCAACTTAATAAACTCAAGAGGAAAGACTCCTACAAACAGCTGGAAGCAACAAATTAAACTTGGATCCTGGATTACATTTATTACTGATGAGTCTCATTAACCTGCCAAGTTTTATTTTTGAGGATATTTCAGTTTTATAACTGATGTAAAATTGTAGTGTAAAATAAATGAGAAAGGTGTTCCATGATTTTGGCATGCTAACTATGTTTTTTTGGAACTCTCTAGGATGTTTTTGGACAAGTTACGATGCTAAAATGTGGAAAAAACCTTCCCCAAATCACTTCCGATAATGTGATAGTATGCACCTAGTAAACCCGAGTAAAAGTGGCATTGCAACTTTTAAGGAAAAGGTTGGTTCAGACTTGAAGTCAACACGTTTTGATGCCATCAGATTAACAGAAAAAAAAAGGAGTCTCTGTATGTGTGTGTGTCTGTTGTTGGTTTTTCTCGACAACTGTTCATTTGATTTACTTCACATTTTGGTGAACACATTGCTGGACAGCCATGGAAGTGCAGCGTTAAGTTTGAAGTGGTTTGGATGAACAGTTCTCGAGAAATTGACATTGGCGATTCGGCTGAGTGATTGATATCATTGATTACAGCAACAGCACATTGCAAAGATGGCTGCTCCCTGCATCTATTTCCTCAAACAACAAGCTAAAACTACAAAACCTGAACCACCAACATCTAAAGCGTGGCAGCATTTTAGACAGAAATCAACAAGTGCTGCAGTCTGGAAACAACTCATCACACTACACTTGAAGCGGAAGCATCCCAGAGCACTTTATCAAAACTGCAGCGACAGACTGACTGAACTGTCCCGTAGCAAACAATTGGCCGAAACAAACACATTCTGAACGGGCGCTGCACAAGTTAATTAAAATCTAACAGACAGTGGGAGAAAATTAATGAGTTGGACAGGGTTTGGGAGGATTTGGCAGAACGGCTGACCTGTTTCTTGTATTAGAGCGCTCATTACCCAGCAAACAGCCTTTTAGATGAATTAAAATACGAGTTTGATAGAGACAGAAGTGTTATTACCAGAACCACCACGGGGTCGTGCAGAGGTCCGTCGGTGTGCAGCGTCTCCACGTCCTCCTCGATGATGTAATGCCACTCCACGCCCAAGTCGATGAAGCTCCTGGACTTGACCTCCTCTCCTTTGCCGTTGAGAATGTAATGCCCCGTCGCCTGGTTCTTGATTGCTGCAATCAGTCATTCATTATGAGCCGCTGACATAGCTTGAAATATCTTCACTCCCATCAATTACAAAACGTCTGAATTATTCACTGAGAAAGAATTGCGCTCTCTAAAGGGTGACTCACAGAAATGTGTCCGACCTCGTCTCATTTGGACGCTATACGACGTCTGATTCATTCTCTAGTTTATAGTAAATACGCTGCTGAGCTCATAATGTAATAAAACACATGATTGTATGCTGTTGATGCTTTTTAATGCATCTCATGGGGCAAAAATGCATCATAATTAAAAGCTGCTACAACAACCCACTTTTCTGTGTCACAGATCATTTCCTCTGGTGCAGGAGTTAAACTGTTTTGATGAGTAATAGCCAGGAATATTAAAAAGTCAGCTGCTTTTTTAATGTCCTGCATGTTAATTTAAAAGCAAACCTGATGAACTCTAGGTGACGTAGCCGGCAGGGCCATATTTAAGTTTCTCAATTAGAATAAAAGCTGTACAATATTCTGCTAATTTAGAATTCTAAACTATTTACTGATAAAACTCTTTAATAGTTTATTTGCTCATTTAGCTCCTTATAGTTCATATAGAAGCCATATGGAGTAGCCATAGTTCGAATGGCTTCTCCAGGGTAAAATACAATTATTTGAAATTGCTTTTAAGTCATATTTTGTTGTTTCTTGGTGGGTTTGTTGACCTTTAAGTTAGGAATGCATAAAAATATCGAGACATCATCAGTAGCTTAAAAATTAAATTAAGGCATTAGCCAGAAATAAAGATCAACAGACCAACAAGATGACACTGAAAAAGGTTGAATACTGAGTCCCTGACATGACAAAAATTACATTTATTTACTTGTTTTGCGAGTTATGAAATAGGTCAAGTTTACCCTGTCTGTGCCTATTATTATGTAGAGCATCATTAAAACCTGTTCAAGTCGGATCAAGCCGACAGTTTTGTTTGAAAATGTTGCATAAAGGTA
>OMNN01061009.1:11624-23241 GCA_900302755.1 Chromis chromis | reverse complement strand
CTTATTGGAGAAATTTATGCTAAAATATGCCAAAAATAAACCAGAATGTGCTCAGAATCTGTCAGAATGGGACAGAATATGGCCAGAACTTGGCAAAAGTGTCCAAATATACCAAAATGAGCAAAAAATAAGCCAAAATTTTCCCAAGCTTTATAGACTTAAATGTCATCTCACAAACCTAAAATCCACTTTTATTACCTATTATGTATTTTTCGGACTATAAGGCGCACCGGATTATAAGGCGCATTAAGCGAAACAAAACAGTCAGATAAGTCAAACTTTATTCAACTTATTCACAATAACTCTCAACATTGTTCAGTTGTAACACATAAAATACAATACACTCACTTTTTGAAATCCGCTTCGTAAGCATGTCTCTTAACAGGTGCCATTTTGGGGTCCTTATACACACACCATAATATTATGTTGAAGCACAGTACGTATTACTCTGCAAGGCTCCTGACTACGGTGGCCGTAATGCTCCGACAATCCATCAAGCGGTACGGCTTCGTAGCTTACCAAAGTCGTACTAAAACGTTTTGGCAGATTTTTGAGCGCCGTGTACCACATAAAATCGGTTCAGTCAGTAAGCACAACCAGAATTAATACATAAGGCGCACTGTCAATTTTTGAGAAAATAAAAGGACTTTAAGTGCGCCTTATAGTCTGAAAAATACGGTATGTTTTTAACTAGTTTTGTTGTTAGGAGGTTAATTTACTGAAGTGTAACAGACATTTTTGTTTATAAAATGGTCTGAAATAACAGGAAAATGCACAGACTTCTGTCAGATCATGACTCATTTCCTTTACTGTACACTGATCAGACTGAGCAAAACAAAAAAACTGCCACCTTTAAAACATTTTAACTCTAAGCGAGGAGTTCAGACCAATCTGTTGGATGCACAGACAAAAATCTGCTTTCTCACACACCGTTTCAATAAACTTGACAAACAACAAGCTGAGAATCAATTTGTTATCCAGATAAAGAGTGATGAGCTCCTCATTGTCTCCCCTTTATTCCTGCATCCTTTCTCATTTCATTGCTGCCTGTAAAAATACACGTATTTGGTTCCTTCAGACTCGTAGCTCGAGGGTTCAGGTGGAAAACAAAACTGTCACATTAGAGCTTTTCCTGTTCATCCAGATTAAAGACACCACAGGAGGTTAAGAGCAGGAAACTCTTTTATAGCAGCTCACAGCTACTTTATCGATCCCTCAGGGCGAAGTTTCAGAGCTGCTAGTTAGAATATATATATATAGAATATAGAATATACTATCTAGTTAGAGTATCTACACATGTTCATAGAAACTACTGGACTAAATATATAATAGAAGTGAGAATAGTACGAGATAGAACTCAAAAGAACAATGTTTGGGCTCAACTAAACAACAACCAATCAACCAACAACCTACATTCAGTTAAAGGAATTATTTCTTCCAGGTGTGTTAAGACCTTCAACTTGAGGTGAAGAAAAACTTTTATTAGGTTACTTCAAATTGAATTTAGTTTTAAATCAACTAATGGAGATATTTGAGATGAATCACACAACATTAAGTTGATGCATCATTATTGTTTAACCTATCAGAAGAATGTTCTAATTCAGTAAGTTGAGTTTTCTTTATATTGCAACCCTGCATTTAATCAAGCAGTGGGAAGTTAAAATAGCAGAGTCAGAATGCATATGACTTCCTGTAGTTCTGAAACTCAATGACTCACTGTTCTGAAATGGATTTTTGGGTTAAATGCAAATTAAGTTAATCTAAAGGTTGTTTTAAAGCCTCTAGCAGTCAGCTGAAGATACGACAGCAGACTCCAACATCTTTAAAGAGATCAGAGGATCAGACCTGACATTTCAGACTCAGTTTTTACATTTAGTTTCATTACAACAGAGCTGTACCTCTCAGTGTTCAGTACATAGAGGGTGAGACTGACCTTTGATCTGATCTTTAGCCGCGTTTCCTGAACTTTAACACATCTGACGATATTCACTCATGACTTTACAGAAACAGGAAATGCTTTTCTTTGTCAGTAGCTGCAAATGTTGCTGCGTCAAAGTCATTTTAAGGCGTCTCTTGCTGCCTTCAGTGTCAGATTATTTATTTGTGAGGCTCCGTGTAGAATATTAAACATGTTTAGATGTTTCCCAGCAGAGTTGGTTTAGAAAAAGTGTTTCTCTCCTGCTGTGACTTCTGATTTTCATCACCAGACTTCCTGCTACTATGACTCATGTAGATCAATACCTGCATCCCTAAAACCGCAGGCAGTTACAGCAGCAGAGCTCTTAGTTCTTTATTATTAATCATGTATATGGAGGACGTCTGTGCTGCAGTAAAACCTGAAACCTGAACAATGAAGTGAACAGAGGACAACAAACCTTCCAGCTGCCTCAGGGGGAGTCGGTCATCAGTTACATGAGTTAAAACATGTTGAATGTTCATCTGACAGAAAGCTGAGGAGCAGAAACGAAATGAAACAGTTATTTTAATCTGTTAGCTCCTACAGTTCGCCTGCTTCAGCACATTCTGTCTTATTTCAAGGACTTTGCGCTGACAGTAACTTGTTTTTTGGAGAAGCTGATGAGATCCAGGCTTCAGTGTGTGAGCAGTAAACAAGCCACTGATGAGTTATTTGAGTGATGGATGAGTCAATAACAAGCAGAATGAACTGCTGGTTCAGTTTATTGACACTCGGCAGATTCAGTGACAAGTTAAAGATAATTAATCCAGTCAGTCGTGTTTCTGTTTGTAGCAGCAGCTTTTTTCCTGCAGCGTTTCAAAGTAGCTTCATATTTACTACGGCTGTTGATGCGTCAATTAGTAAAGAATATAATTGATTAAGAAGATATTGTTTAAAAATGTTGCATATTAGCTGTAGTACCTGGTTGATCCACCAGGTGGAGCCAATGACTCTTCAAAGAGAGTTACAGGTGTGTTTGTTGCACCTTTGAGAGTTGTGTTGATGAACTCTGCAGCATCAAGTTGTAGCAGGCAGCTGTCTGGTTTAGCTAGCTGCCTGAGGCTCATGCTAACAATGCTAAGCTACAGAGAAGATAGATGCTTTATTGATCTCTTTGGGGAAATTCAAGGTATCTAGTAGCTCACACACGTTACATATAAGACAAATAAGAAAACTAATATGTAAAGTAACGTGCCAGTTGTGCTGGTAGAAGAAATAAACTACATAATTGTTCTGGTATTTACGCTAAAAAGCTAATAGTTTCAGATGCTAACACAGACCAGGAGCTGAGTGTCAGCAGGACTTCTAAAAACATTAAAGTGATGAAGTGAGTAGGTGACGCTCGGCTCTGAGTATAAGTCAGTTTTATTGGTGGCAGTAAATACTGACGGACTTCCTGGACTAATTAAGTTGTTGTGGCAGTATTTGTTGACATACTCTGAAATTATGTGGCTGAAATGTTGAACAATGTTGAATGAAGTTAGTTAATGTATAATTCAGTCCCTGGTGTTTACTTAACCTGGAATTTTTGACAAATCTGACATGATTTAGCAGCAAACATCAAGTGTTAGTGGTTAAAAACTATTTTATCAGCGTAAAGAAAAACTGCATTTCATTTGTCTCAACAACTGATTATTAATGTGACCGATCAGTTCAGGAAATTGTTCCAGAATTTACATCCCGAGCCACAGAGAGTTCTTCCCTGCTTCTGTTTGTCCAACATGCGGCTGATGTTCGTCTTTTTTCTTCCTTGTAGTTGAGCTAAATCAATAAAACTGCTCACTGTGTGTGCGTGGTAAATGGTCTGCACTTATATAGCGCCTTTTTGTACCTTAGCGGTACCCAAGGCACTTTACAATGTGTTTCGCATTCACACATTCACACACCAATGGCGACATATGCATAAACAAACGTTGTGAGGTTTTAGCCAACAGAAAAGGAAAATCTGCTGTTTCAAAATGATAAAAAATGAGAATAAGTATAGTATGCCTTCTTTTTAAACAACTTTTCTCAATTGGGGTTACATTTACGTGAGCATAATTGGTCTTTTTGTTCATCAAATGGTGGAAAATGCATAGATTTCTGTCAAAAATGGTGGCTAGGATTAATTTAGTTTACTGTTCACAGACTAGTGATGCTTACTGCCATAGTGACTCATAAAAAGCCTGGAACCCCCCTGAGTGATCAAATACACTGTCCTGAGTAAGACTGGGCCATAATGTTGATTAATTGTATTATTTGTCTAACTGCACAGAGCTACAAACACATAACTGCTCTTTTTACTTGTGGATGGAGAAGAGTGCACATTTATCCAGATAGAAATAAAAGGGATTAAGAGAATAATTAAAGTCTCGTTTCTCTGCAGTGAGCTTCCTGCTGCTGCTGCCGGGCCTGAACCAACACGGCATCATCACCAAGTACGCCGGCATGGCCAAGAGGGAGATCAACAAGCTGCTGAAGCAGAAGGAGAAGAAGAACGAGTAGACGGACGTTTGAGAATCAGAGAGACGGACCGACGACAGGCAACGAAGGTGGAAGAAAGTTTGAAGAAGCAGCAGGAGAGCAGAAACTGAGCCTCCTGTTTTAGTCTCTGAGCGAGACGTCACCGTTTGGTTTTTCACACATTGGATAAGTTTCATTTCTCCCTCCACCTCGTCATATTTCAACCTCAACACCCACAGATCAGTTTTTTTTATTTTCTTTTGAGCTTGCGGCCACCAGATGAAGGTTCTCACAGGGAAAGTTGAACACAGGCGGGGTGAGCACTGTTACCACCTCTGTTAGACTAGCTGTGCTTTGTTTCCAGGTGTCAGTAACGCTTTAAGCCATTCCCTCTACTTAGACTACTGAGCATTTTTGTAGCGTCACTGCCTCATTTTAACCAGTAATCGGTTGTTTTTGTCACACAGTGCAGGTCAATGAGCCTCTTCCTGCTTTATTCTGCTTTGGTTGTGTTTAAACTTAGTGCTGAAAACAGAAACTGGATTTGAAGCTCATCGGAGGCTCCTCGCTGCTAGCTGGACTCTGGTCTATTAGCGCTTCGATCAAACCTCAGCAGTGTTTTATCTCTGTGGGGTCTCTGTGTAAATAGGCCTTTCTGTCTATCCTAGACATTCTGTCCCGTCAGTCGTCCTTTTCTTGTTATTTATGTGCTCTTTCCTCCTCAGTCTCCTCCTTTCTGGTCTTTAAACTCATTTCATTGTTTGTCTTTATTGGAGAACTTTACGAAAATCAATAAAATTTGATTTAAATGGATTTTTCAGGCCTCTGAACGTCATTTCCTGGTTTGGGTTAGTTTACAGAAAATTAAGATTTTTATCCTGAAAAGCAAAGTTTGTAAGTTTAGACGGAAAAAAATATCGAAAAACGTTCTCCGGAGGTTATCGAGGCCTCAGATGACAGAACGATCCTGTGATATGATAAATTAAAGGTGGAACGTTTTGCTCTTTTTTTTTTTTTTGAACGCTTCTCCATAAAATGTTTCCTCAGTGATAATAACGGATGTTCTCACTGCAACATTAAGAAAACGTTTCCCAGATGTAGTAGGGACCTCGGATGACAGAACGTTCTTGATAAAACTTTCCTGTAATGTGATGTACTAACAAAGGTGGAACATTCTGGCTGAAACGTTCTGAGGATGTGGTTGACGAACACATTATAGAATCTATAAAACGTTCCCACAATGTTCCATGATAGGAAAAAGAATGTTCTCAAACAACATTCAAAAATGTTCTCCAGATGTTATCAAGGCCTCAGATGACAGAACGTTTTTTATACAGAACGTTTTGTGACGTTACCACAACGTGATATTTTGAAGGTGGAACATTTAGCCTTTTTGTTGAGGGAACACATAGAACGTTCTTCTATAAACAATATAGGTTCTAAAAAACGTTCCTGCAATGTCCCATGATTACAAAGGAAACGCGTTCTCAAACAACATTCACAAAATGTTCTCCAGATGTTATCAAGGCCTCAGATGACAAATTTTTTTTTTATATAGAACGTTTTATGACGTTACTGTTATGTGATATATTGAAGGTGGAACGTTTTGCCTTTTTGTTGAACGTTCTTCTATAAAACGTTTCCACAACTGTAACAAAGGAAGGATGTTCTCACTGCAACATTAAAACGTTTTCAGGATGTTATCGAGACCTCAGATGACTAAATGTTCTTAAGACATTCCTGTAATGTGAAATGTTAAAGGCAGAACATTTTGCCTTTTTGTTGAGGGAACACATCATAGAACGTTCTTATATAAACATTAGAGATCCTAAAAAACGTTCCTACAATGTTCCATGATAAGGAAGAAGGTTCTCAATTCACCATTCAGAAAATGTTCTCCAGATGTTATCGAGACCTTAGATGACAGAACGTTCTTCATAAAACGGTCCTGGAATGTGATGTACTAACAAGTGGAATAAGTGGAACATTTTGGCTGCAACGTTCTGGGGACGTTGTTGAGGGAACACATCAGTAGAACGTTTTTCTGTAAAACATTCCCACAACGATACGAAGGAAGAATGTTCTCAATACATTAAAACAACGTTACACTGAGAACATTCTTCCCCTTCTATCACGTGACATTGTGGGAACATTTTTGAGTATGAGTGTGATCTTGTTTGTGGGAATGATTTTAATCTATAAAGCACTTTATAAATAAAGATTGATTGATTGATTGATTGATTTTATAGATTCTATAATATTTTCCCTCAACAACGTCCCCAGAACGTTGCAGCCAGAATGTTCCACCTCTGTTAGTATATCACATTACAGGAACGTCTTATATAGAACGTTCTGTCATCTGAGGTCTCGATAACTTCTTGAAAGGGAACGTTAGGGCACAACAGTCTAACAACGTTATCACCAAACAGTTTTAGAATATCTTTAGGTCTCCTGCCTTTACAAACAACATTCAGGGAACTAAAAGAAAACGTCCTGCTCTAAACATTAGTGCAACCTTGTAGAACTTTCTCAGAACAAAATAAATCTGGCTGGAAAGTTGCTAATAATCAAAGAATACATCTTAAAATAGCACAATAAGGTGGATCAGTTGAGTAAAGGTCGTAATAATCCTCAGTGTGACTCCATAAAATCAGTGTCTGATGTCAGAAGAGCTGATAGATAATAGGTGACACTTTTATAGCTTCTCTGTTTCTCCCGTCAGACTGATCTTTAACTTCTTCTGTTGCAGCTTCATAACTGAGTCTTTGTGTTGTTTCCCTTCAGGCTGTTCTCAGACTGAACACCGAGTTCTCAGAAGAAGACGTCTGATCACATGCCAGACTGAAAATATGTGTGAACAAGAGTCTGAAGGTCTGAGAGATCATCAGACACGTTTTTATATAAACTGGGGATAATCAGGAAGTTAGAAACATTTATAAACCAAAAGGTTCTGGAGAAAGATGAGTTTATTTATGACTGATTTCTAAACAGAAGACATTAAATCAGTTTATTACCTGTATTATCTCTGCGGCTCTCTCTTTATTCTTACACATCATATTAGAGATCAGGGTCGATACGATTATTAGAAATCCAGAAAATGCATAACTGACTTGAAAATGACGTAAAAATGTTGGTGTCAAAATTTAGAAATACACAAACTGTAATGCAAATCTTCTTTAAAATGTTTTACTCGATTATTTAAAAGAGTCTGAATTCCGTGATTTCTGTGAATATTTTCTGGTTTCTTTCCTCCTCTGTGACAGTAAACTGAATATCTTTGGACAAAACAAGACACTTTTGGACGTTTGAGAAACACTGATCAACATTTTTCTCTATTTTCTGACATTTTATAAACAAAACAACTGATTGATTAATTGACAAATTAACTGACAATGAAAACAATTATTCTAAGTCCTTATTTTATTATATTTCCTTTGAAATGATTTTATCAAGTATTTTTAAACTAGCGTTTGTAGTTTTGTAGTGTGCAGTTCCTCACTGTGGCCACTGGGGGGCAGTAAACACACTCCGGTTTAAAGTAACCCAGTTCAGTGACCTTCACTGTGTCAGGTGTAAATGTGATCTAATGCATTACAGGTAACCAGACAACAGTTCTGACCCACATCAGCCACAGACTGAACACCTATAAGAACCAGAACCTGACTTATGCTCATCTGTCAGTGTGTGCTCTTGATATGTATATATGATGTTCGTCATCTTATTTTCCTACTAGAAAGCAGCTCTCAGTGGCTGTTGTTTTAAATGTGACTTGACTATAAAGATTTTATTTTTTTTTGCTTCAATTAATTTTAGTTTTTTGTTTGTTTGTTTTTTACTGATATCTTGCATTTTGCGTTTTTGAATTAGTCGTTTTGTTTGAACTTTATGTTCATTATTATTATCTTTATTATTATAATATTCTGCTTTTGTGCTATTTGTCTGGTCATTTTGTAAATGCTTGATTTTAAAAGTATTATATACAAAAAGTTTTTGTTTTTATTATTATGTATATCTGTTTTGGGGGAAATTGCATATCCACCTGCTGTGTTTACCTTTAAATACATAAATAAAAAATAATATATTTTGTTATTATAAAATCTGAAGATCTATTAGGAACATAGGAATGTAAAAACAACACTACTATATATTTTTTTTTTTTCTTCGTGATTTTATATTGATTATTTTCAATCCCCAAAAATACTAATTTCTGAAACACGAGTCATTTTAAGATCCTTAAAGAGCTTTTAAAAACTACATTTTATTATTTATTTGTTCCATTAAGAAAATTAAAATCGCTCCGTCGCGCCCCCTGGCGGCCGGAGGAGGAACCGCAGCGGAGGACCGTGAGCAGGACGCCGGTGATTCTGCATCCATCTTCGCCTTGATTCCTCCTCTCCGGTTCAGTCGTTTCTACAAAACGATATTTGATCGATTTTAAGGTTTTACTCGTGGTTTTTTCTCCGCTTTGATGGCGTCGAACGGTAAGAAGCTCAGCTACGTGTTTAGACCGTTAGCCATTAGCCGAGACGCTAGCTAGCGTTTAGCGGCTAATATATGTGTTTAAATGACAGCGAGGAGACAAGATGCTGTTTTTACATTTCAAACTAGTATTCTTTAACGTCTTGCAGCGCCGTTTGTCCGGTTAGAAGAACATCTGACCTGCTATCGTTAGCTGACACTGACATGTGTTTTAGTGTCACAGAAGAAGCCTGCAGCGGTTTGTTTGTTAGCCGTTAGCTTGCTGTTAGCTTGTTAGCTCGCTTGTGCTACTGACCCATTTAATGATGGCGGCCCCGCCTCTCAGCACACTGACTGGAGCCGCTCTGATAAGGTCTGGACGGGGGAAAAGCAGAGAAATAACCTTTTAAAAAAATGTTTTTACTAAATATAAACGTGTTTTAAGATCTGTCCATTGATCTAGTCCAAATCTGACAACTGTAGATTCAGTAATTTGTGATTTAAACTGCTATATTGACATCTAGATGGAAGAAACACTGTGATTTTGCCCCTTTTAATTGTGTTTTCACAAGTTTTACGAATTTGAAATCTGATGTATCCTTTCCTTAGCCTTGTTGTGTTAACCTAGTCCATATATGACAGATCAACATATAATATTTTTGATTTTAAACTGGTCTGAAGCAGTCTGGATCTGAGAAAAAGAGTGCAATTGGACTTTTTTTTTCTGGTTTCACAAAGGTGTAAATGTGTTTTTGGATCCATACATTTCAGATTGTCTAGATTTAACTGGACTAACATAGTCTAGATGTACAGAAAGTATAATTGCCCCCTGTTATGTTTTCACTTACTGTATGTTTATCTAAGATATCTTTATTGTGTTAATATAGTCCATATTTAACAGATCAAAATCTAGTTTTTGATTTTAAACTGGTCTAATGTGGTCTAGATGTATCAAAAACAGTAAATTTGCCAGTTTTTGTGCTTTCACAAACCTGTAAATGTATTTTAACCCCTCTCCATTGATTTACTCCAAGTGTAGGTGTAGTTTTTGATCTGAACCTGCTCTAATGGAATCTAGATGGGAAATTACCCTTTTGCATATTTTCATAAATAAAATAAAGGTTGCAGAAATTTGAAACTCTGCCTTAAACAGTTTCTGAGCTAAACCTGTTCATCTAATATAGATTTGACAATTCTAAGTATAATAGATTTCCAAGTAATAATATATAGTCTAGATGTAAACAAACAAACTGAAATGGCCCCTTTCTTTGGGTTTTCACAAATAAAACAGAAAATTCTCAGATGTGAAGATCTGATTTATCCTTTCCTTGGCTTTGTTGTGTCAGTCTCATCCATATATATCCAAAATAAAATAATCTTTGATTTTAACTTGTAAACTCTGATGCAGACATGATCTGAACGTTTTTCTGGTTTCACATATCTGTAAATGTGTTTGTGGATTCTCAAATTTGAGATTAAACTCATCCTGTTGCTCTCATCCAGATTTCAGTGGTCTAATGTAGTCGAGTTGTAAGGAGACACAGTGAAATAGCCTCTTTTGGGATTATTGTGTGATAAAACATGCTTCTGTTTTAATATTAATAGTCTACTTTGTCTTTTTCCACAGATTATTCCCAAACGTCCAGCCAGGGGTAAGTCATGTAGTTCACTCAAACTTCATGTAGACATTAGTAGTTGTCAGGTATAAACTTTAAATTTGAGTTGAAACAAGAAAAGTAAGAAAAACCTTGTAGTTTATCATGAAAATGAGTTGCTAGTTTTACAAAGTTAAGGTAAAGTAAATTCCCATACAGATTACTTTAAACGGGTGGAATTAAGAGAGGATTGGATGGATCATGGAAGTCAAATAAGAACAGAGTTATAGTGTTCACAGTGTGTTGTTGGATGGTGTGTGCAGCTATGGCTCCTATGGTGGTGGTGGTGGAGGTGGAGGTGGAGGTGGAGGTGGAGGAGGTGGAGGTGCTAACCAGGGCTACGGTCAGTCTGGGCAGAGCTACAGCCAGCAGGGCTACGGAGGCTACAACCAGAGCTCCGACAGCAGCCCCGGTTCATACAGCCAGGGAGGTTACGGCAGCTATGGTCAACCACAGTCAGGTAGTGGAAGCAATAACATCACAGTTTTTCAGGCACATGTTGTTGTGTTCTTATCTCTAATCCCAGTTGTTTCTCCCAGGAGGCTATGGATCTCCACCCTCCAGCCAGGGCGGTGGTGGCTATAATCATTCCAGTCAGTCCTACAGCTCTGGAGGATACAACAGCAGCAACCAGCCCTCCAGCATGAGCTACAACCAGCAGTCGTCTTTCTCTGGTTACAGCCAGCAGCAGCCTCCATCTTCATCCTCTGCAGGGTGAGACGCCACCAGCTTCTGATTCTACACTGTTGGTTTACTGACTTCAGCCTCATATGGACAGAAGTAGTGTTTCTGGTTCTAAAAGTATTCACCTGGCTAAAGATGTTTCCCCCTTTCATTGCTTTTCAACGTGAATCATGCAAAATTTAATTAAAAGTCTCTCCCATCCCAGCTGCTGAAGCTCGTAACTCCTTCAGAGGAGTCATAGGTGTCTTGGTGGCCTCCCTCTAGTCTCCTTCTTGTAACCCCTTCAGAGTCATAGGTGTCTTGGTGGCCTCCCTCTAGTCTCCTTCTTGTAACCCCTTCAGAGTCATAGGTGTCTTGGTGGCCTCCCTTACTAGTCTCCTTCTTGTAACTCCTTCAGAGGAGTCATAGGTGTCTTGGTGGC